>WNWK01011759.1:32500-62980 GCA_009830355.1 Cherax destructor | reverse complement strand
TGCCTAGTATGGGCCAACAGGCCTGCTGCAGTGTTCCTCCTTTCTTATGTTCTTATGTTCTTATATTAAAGGCAAAGAAAATCTAAAAAAAAAAAATATTCTTGCCTTTCTGTAAAGGAACATGCAAGCAATATAGTCAAGAATGTCAGAGCACTCAGACTCGTGTCATTCTTGCTGGTCAGAAGAGAATGAAAAACTCAGTACGAGGTTCAAATGTCCTCTCACCTTGAGTATGCACCACTCTCACAGATTATTTGCCCAACCTCCCGTCTTCAAGTTTTCCAAGAAGCAAAGAACTGCACAAAGTGACTCATCTCTTGCCAAGGTACTTGGTGGTTAATTATCCTCAAGAAAAGTGTTTTGAATGCTGGTGAGGACTCGATTCAAGGAACTTGGAACTTGTCTTGCTTTGTCCTTCCCTGGATTAAAAACTGAATGTCCAACATTACCAAGATGCTAAATGTCTCCTAAATGTCTATCGCTATCCTCGGACTAAAGTAAAAAAATATATATATATAGATATATATATATATATACCAGTAATTCCCTCACAGTCTTAAGCACTAAAATATAACGGTTGGTCTTACTTTAAGAAAACAATAATATGACTGACCAGACGATTTCTTCATTTGTTCAATTAAAGATGTACTTAGTATTCAGTGTCAATAATAAAGACAAGAGAATTTACCATAAGAATAGAGACGGAAATAATTGGTCATAAAGACAATCCTGTTTGTTTTAATAAAGACAGAAATTTACAGGAGTAACTTTTTGGCACAAGGGAAAATGGTGGAAAAAAACACAGGAAAATGATTTACTAAAGAAAGAAAGGAAAGCAAAAATGTTTATGAACAAGCATACACAGAATCACTGAAATACACACACACACACACGAGCATACGTACATACACACACGCACACAAACACGCACACTATATGGTCCTGTTGTAACACCTCCGTAGGGGTGCCTCTGCAGTGAAACCCTTGTAGTGGAGTACATATAGTGGCACCCTTGTAGTGGAACCACTGTAGCGATCCTCCTGTAGTGGCGACGCGCTCTTGATTTAAAAGAACTGAAGTTGTCCTCTTCTTCTTTTTATCAAAGCTGAATTAACACATACAGAGTCTGTCTGGATAGAATTTTCAGAGGGGTGTGAAAAATTTATTTTAGGCGTGATTTACCGTCCTCCAAACTTAGATAGGGAACAAGGGAGACTACTTTGGGAGGAAATTGTTAAGGCCACAAGACACGATAACGTAGTAATTCTAGGGGACTTTAACTTTAGTCAGATTGATTGGAATTTCAACACAGGGAATTTAGAATCTAACGACTTTTTAGAAGTAGTTCAGGATTGCTTTTTGAAGCAGTTTGTAACAGAACCTACAAGGGGAAATAACCTACTTGACTTGGTTCTGGCAAGCAAGGAAACCCTTGTTAATAATTTAGAAATTACAGAGGAACTCGGCTCAAGCGACCACAAGTCAATTACCTTTAGCATTGAATGGATGTATGATAGTAGGGATAATTCAGTAATGGTCCCAGATTTTCGCTTAGCAGATTATAATGGACTTAGAGAACACTTATCAACTGTTGACTGGGGTGAAGAAGAGAGGTATCAATATGACAGTTTCCTTAACACTATACAGGCTGCCCAAAGAACATTTATCCCGTATAAAGAAATTAGATCAAGTAGAAATGACCCAAAATGGATGAATAATAGGCTCAAATATCTTTTAGGGCAGAAGAAAGGAATTTATAGGCGCATAAAAAGAGGTGAGGATCATCTTATAAATCAGTATACTGACATTAAGGGGGACGTTAAAAGGGAATAAGAAAAGCTAAACGGGACTATGAAATTAAAGTTGCTAGGGATTAAAAAACTAACCCAAAAGTTTTTTCCAGGTTTATAGAACAAAAGTTAGGGATAAGATAGGTCCCCTTAAAAATAACTTTGGGCATCTTACTGACAAGGAGAACGATATGTGCTCTATTTTTAATAATTATTTTCTCTCAGTTTTCACACAGGAAGACATTAATAATATCCCAGTAATTAATTTTTACAGAGGCCCAGAAGAAGATAAATTATGTAATATCACAGTCACTAGCGAAATGATTATGAAACAGCTGGACCGACTGAAACAAAATAAATCGCCGGGTCCTGATGAGCTTTTTGCAAGGGTTCTTAAGGAATGCAAATGGAACTCTGTGAACCAATATCTAACATTTTTAATTTATCTCTTCAAACAGGTGTAGTGTCTGATATGTGGAAGATGGCTAATGTAATTCCTATTTTTAAAGTAGGGGACAAGTCACTACCGTCAAACTACCGCCCAATAAGCCTGACCTCAATTGTAGGCAAATTACTAGAGTCAATTATAGCTGATATTATTAGAAGCCATCTAGATAACCATAATTTGAATAATGATACCCAGCATGGATTCACGAGGGGCCGTTCCTGCCTATCTAATTTATTAACCTTCTTCAGTAAAGCTTTTGAGGCTGTTGATCACGATAAAGAATTCGATATTGTTTATTTAGACTTTAGTAAGGCTTTTGATAGAGTACCGCACCAGAGACTGTTAAAGAAAGTGGCAGCTCATGGCATTGGGGGAAAAGTTCTGTCATGGATCGAGTCATGGCTCACCAATAGGAAGCAGAGAGTGTGCATAAATGGGGTTAAATCCGAATGGGGACTTGTAACAAGTGGTGTTCCACAGGGATCAGTCTTAGGCCCATTGTTATTTATAATATATATCAATGACCTTGATGAGGGAATTACTAGTGATATGAGCAAATTCGCCGACGACACGAAGATAGGTAGGATAATTGATTCAAACATAGATGTCATAGAACTTCAGGAAGATTTAGACAAACTTAATTCGTGGTCAGAAAAGTGGCAGATGCAGTTCAATGTAGATAAATGCAAGGTTCTGAAGCTCGGGAGTGTCCATAACCCAAGCACTTATAAGTTAAATAGAACATAAGAACATAAGAAAGGAGGAACACTGCAGCAGGCCTGTTGGCCCATACTAGGCAGGTCCTTCACAATCCATCCCACTAACAGATTGCGAGAAGGACTTGGGGTGATGGTAAGCAGCAACCTTAAACGAAGACAGCAATGCCTAAGCGTACGTAATAAGGCAAATAGATTACTGGGATTTATATCAAGAAGTGTTAGCAACAGAAGTCCAGAGGTTATATTACAGCTTTATCATCATTAGTAAGGCCTCACCTAGATTACGCAGCTCAGTTCTGGTCTCCATATTACAGAATGGACATAAATTCGTTAGAAAACATTCAGCGTAGAATGACTAAATTAATACATAGCATTAAATCTTCCTTACGAAGAAAGATTGAAGACCCTAAAATTACATTCACTTGTAAGACGTAGAATGAGGGAGACATGATCGAGGATACAAGTGGAAAATGGGTATTAACAAAGGGATATAAATAAGGTCTTGAGGATATCTCTCAAGAGAGAACCCGCAATAATGGATTCAAGTTAGATAAGTTTAGATTTAGAAAGGATATAGGAAAGTATTGGTTTGGAAATAGGGTAGTTGATGAGTGAACAGTCTGCCTAGTAGGGTTATTAGCTAGGACCTGGGTAGTTTCAAATTTAGGTTGGATAAATTCATGAGTGAGAGGGGTTGGATTTGAGTGGGACTCGCGCATGAGTGGGTAGAATTGTCAAAGATTATTTCTTGGGTAGCATTGAAAATTGGGTTGAGCAAATATTCTGTTAGTGGGACGGATTGTGAAGGACCTGCCTAGTATGGCCAACAGGCCTGCTGCAGTGTTCCTCCTTTCTTATGTTCTTATTATGCAGGCGCTGCGTGACTCCTATGGGTTTAGCGCTTTCCAGTAAAAAATAATTACATATCCCCCCACCCACCGCTTCCTCTCTCCAAAAGGCCTCCTTATCCGGGGATATTTCCTCTCTTGAAAGTTAAGAACATAAGAACATAAGAAAGGAGGAACACTGCAGCAGGCCTGTTGGCCCATACTAGGCAGGTCCTTCACAATCCATCCCACTAACAGAATATTTGCTCAACCCAATTTTCAAAGCTACCCAAGAAATAAGCTTTGACAATTCTACCCACTCATGCGCGAGTCCCACTCAAATCCAACCCCTCTCACTCATGAATTTATCCAACCTAAATTTGAAACTACCCAAGGTCCTAGCTTCAATAACCCTACTAGGCAGACTGTTCCACTCATCAACTACCCTATTTCCAAACCAATACTTTCCTATATCCTTTCTAAATCTAAACTTATCTAACTTGAATCCATTATTGCGGGTTCTCTCTTGGAGAGATATTCTCAAGACCTTATTTATATCCCCTTTGTTAATACCCATTTTCCACTTGTATACCTCGATCATGTCTCCCCTCATTCTACGTCTTACAAGTGAATGTAATTTTAGGGTCTTCAATCTTTCTTCGTAAGGAAGATTTCTAATGCTATGTATTAATTTAGTCATTCTACGCTGAATGTTTTCTAACGAATTTATGTCCATTCTGTAATATGGAGACCAGAACTGAGCTGCGTAATCTAGGTGAGGCCTTACTAATGATGTATAAAGCTGTAATATAACCTCTGGACTTCTGTTGCTAACACTTCTTGATATAAATCCCAGTAATCTATTTGCCTTATTGGAAATAAATGGTATAAAATACCGACACAATGGAAAAATAAACACATAACATAAGAACATAAGAACATAAGAAAGGAGGAACACTGCAGCAGGCCTGTTGGCCCATACTAGGCAGGTCCTTCACAATCCGTCCCACTAACAGAATATTTGCTCAACCCAATTTTCAATGCTACCCAAGAAATAAGCTTTGACAATTCTACCCACTCATGCGCGAGTCCCACTCAAATCCAACCCCTCTCACTCATGAATTTATCCAACCTAAATTTGAAACTACCCAAGGTCCTAGCTTCAATAACCCTACTAGGCAGACTGTTCCACTCATCAACTACCCTATTTCCAAACCAATACTTTCCTATATCCTTTCTAAATCTAAACTTATCTAACTTGAATCCATTATTGCGGGTTCTCTCTTGGAGAGATATCCTCAAGACCTTATTTATATCCCCTTTGTTAATACCCATTTTCCACTTGTATACCTCGATCATGTCTCCCTCATTCTACGTCTTACAAGTGAATGTAATTTTAGGGTCTTCAATCTTTCTTCGTAAGGAAGATTTCTAATGCTATGTATTAATTTAGTCATTCTACGCTGAATGTTTTCTAACGAATTTATGTCCATTCTGTAATATGGAGACCAGAACTGAGCTGCGTAATCTAGGTGAGGCCTTACTAATGATGTATAAAGCTGTAATATAACCTCAGGACTTCTGTTGCTAACACTTCTTGATATAAATCCCAGTAATCTATTTGCCTTATTACGTACGCTTAGGCATTGCTGTCTTGGTTTAAGGTTGCTGCTTACCATCACCCCCAAGTCCTTCTCGCAATCTGTATGGCTAAGTTCTACGTTATTTAACTTATAAGTGCTTGGGTTATGGACACTCCCGAGCTTCAGAACCTTGCATTTATCTACATTGAACTGCATCTGCCACTTTTCTGACCACGAATTAAGTTTGTCTAAATCTTCCTGAAGTTCTATGACATCTATGTTTGAATCAATTATCCTACCTATCTTCGTGTCGTCGGCGAATTTGCTCATATCACTAGTAATTCCCTCATCAAGGTCATTGATATATATTATAAATAACAATGGGCCTAAGACTGATCCCTGTGGAACACCACTTGTTACAAGTCCCCATTCGGATTTAACCCCATTTATGCACACTCTCTGCTTCCTATTGGTGAGCCATGACTCGATCCATGACAGCACTTTTCCCCCAATGCCATGAGCTGCCACTTTCTTTAACAGTCTCTGGTGCGGTACTCTATCAAAAGCCTTACTAAAGTCTAAATAAACAATATCGAATTCTTTATCGTGATCAACAGCCTCAAAAGCTTTACTGAAGAAGGTTAATAAATTAGATAGGCAGGAACGGCCCTCGTGAATCCATGCTGGGTATCATTAATCAAATTATGGTTATCTAGATGGCTTCTAATAATATCAGCTATAATTGACTCAAGTAATTTGCCTACAATTGAGGTCAGGCTTATTGGGCGGTAGTTTGACGGTAGTGACTTGTCCCCTGCTTTAAAAATAGGAATTACATTAGCCATCTTCCACATATCAGACACTACACCTGTTTGAAGAGATAAATTAAAAATGTTAGATATTGGTAAGCAGTATAATGTGATCCTTTATTGACAACGTTTCGCCCACGCAGTGGCTTTATCGAGTCACAGACAGATCTACCTGTCTGTGACTCGATAAAGCCACTGCGTGGGAAACGTTGTCAATAAAGGATCACATTATACTGCTTATGTGTTTATTTTTCTATTTGCCTTATTACGTACGCTTAGGCATTGCTGTCTTGGTTTAAGGTTGCTGCTTACCATCACCCCCAAGTCCTTCTCGCAATCTGTATGGCTAAGTTCTACGTTATTTAACTTATAAGTGCTTGGGTTATGGACACTCCCGAGCTTCAGAACCTTGCATTTATCTACATTGAACTGCATCTAAATAAACAATATCGAATTCTTTATCGTGATCAACAGCCTCAAAAGCTTTACTGAAGAAGGTTAATAAATTAGATAGGCAGGAACGGCCCTCGTGAATCCATGCTGGGTATCATTAATCAAATTATGGTTATCTAGATGGCTTCTAATAATATCAGCTATAATTGACTCTAGTAATTTGCCTACAATTGAGGTCAGGCTTATTGGGCGGTAGTTTGACGGTAGTGACTTGTCCCCTGCTTTAAAAATAGGAATTACATTAGCCATCTTCCACATATCAGACACTACACCTGTTTGAAGAGATAAATTAAAAATGTTAGATATTGGTTCACAGAGTTCCATTTTGCATTCCTTAAGAACCCTTGCAAAAGCTCATCAGGACCCGGCGATTTATTTTGTTTCAGTCGGTCCAGCTGTTTCATAATCATTTCGCTAGTGACTGTGATATTACATAATTTATCTTCTTCTGGGCCTCTGTAAAAATTAATTACTGGGATATTATTAATGTCTTCCTGTGTGAAAACCGAGAGAAAATAATTATTAAAAATAGAGCACATATCATTCTCCTTGTCAGTAAGATGCCCAAAGTTATTTTTAAGGGGACCTATCTTATCCCTAACTTTTGTTCTATAAACCTGGAAAAACTTTTTGGGTTAGTTTTTGAATCCCTAGCAACTTTAATTTCATAGTCCCGTTTAGATTTTCTTATTCCCTTTTAACGTCCCTCTTAATGTCAGTATACTGATTTATAAGATGACCCTCACCTCTTTTTATGCGCCTATAAATTCCTTTCTTCTGCCCTAAAAGATATTTGAGCCTATTATTCATCCATTTTGGGTCATTTCTACTTGATCTAATTTCTTTATACGGGATAAATGTTCTTTGGGCAGCCTGTATAGTGTCAAGAAAACTGTCATATTGATACCTCTCTTCTAATGTAATTCTTAAGATGGCTAATGTAATTCCTATTTTTAAAGCAGGGGACAAGTCGTTACCATCAAATTACCGCCCAATAAGTCTAACATCAATTGTAGGCAAATTACTAGAGTCGATTATAGCTGATAACATAAGAAGCCATCTCGATAGGCATAATTTGATTAATGATACTCAGCATGGATTCACCAGGGCCGTTCCTGCCTAACTAATTTGTTAACTTTTTTCAGTGGGGCTTTTGAGGCAGTTGATAATGATAAAGAATTCGATATCGTTTATTTGGATTTTAGTAAGGCTTTTGATAGAGTACCACATCAGAGACTGTTAAAGAAAGTGGCTGCTCATGGCATTGGGGGAAAAGTGTTGTCATGGATCGAGTCATGGTGCTAGTCGTTGGTAATGAAAATATCCCTCGAATTTATAAACTAGGTGAAGTAGAGCTTGATCATACAGAATGTGAAAAAGACTTGGGAGTCATGGTAAGCAGGAATCTAAAGCCAAGACAACAGTGCCTAAGTGTGCGCAATAAGGCTAACAGATTACTAGGATTTATTTCAAGAAGTATAAGCAACAGAAGTCCAAAAGTTATTTTACAGCTCTATACATCACTAGTGAGACCTCATTTGGATTATGCAGCTCAGTTTTGGTCACCTTACTACAGGATGGATATAGATTCATTGGAGAACATACAAAGAAGAATGACTAAAATGATTTACAGTATAAGAAATCTCCCGTATGAAGATAGACTTAGAGCGTTGAATCTCCACTCTCTGGAGAGGCGTAGAATGAGGGGAGATATCATCGAGGTGTACAAGTGGATGATGGGTATAAACAAAGGAGATATTAATAAAATACTGAGGATATCGAACCAAGTAAGAACCAGAAATAACGGATTTAAATTGGATAAATTTAGATTTAGAAAGGACATAGGCAAGTACTGGTTTTCGAACAGAGTTGTAGATGCGTGGAACAATCTTCCGAGTGGGGTGATAGAGGCTGGGACCTTGGGTGGATTTAAAAAAAGATTGGACAAATATATGAGTGGGAGGGCTGGGTTTGATTAGTGTCGTGAGTACGGGAATAAATTCTTAGGTAGTGGTGGTTTTGATAAGGACCTGCCTTGTATGGGCCAGTAGGCCTTCTGCAGTGTTCCTCCATTCTTATGTTCTTATGTTCACCAATAGGAAGCAGAGGGTGTGCATAAATGGGGTTAAATCGGAGTGGGGATCTGTAACAAGTGGCGTTCCTCAGGGATCGGTTTTGGGCCCGTTGTTGTTTATAATATATATAAATGACCTTGACGAGGGAATTTCTAGTGATATGAGCAAATTCGCTGATGACACGAAGATAGGTAGGATAATCGATTCAGACGTAGATGTCAGTGAACTACAGGAGGATTTAGACAAACTCAATTCCTGGTCAGAAAAATGGCAGATGCAGTTCAATGTAGATAAATGCAAAGTTCTAAAGCTCGGGAGTGTCCATAACCCAAGCACTTATAAGTTAAATAACGTAGAACTTAGCCATACAGATTGCGAGAAGGACTTGGGGGTGATGGTAAGCAGCAACCTTAAACCAAGACAGCAATGCCTAAGCGTACGTAATAAGGCAAATAGATTACTGGGATTTATATCAAGAAGTGTTAGCAACAGAAGTCCAGACGTTATATTACAGCTTTATACATCATTAGTAAGGCCTCACCTAGATTACGCAGCTCAGTTCTGGTCTCCATATTACAGAATGGACATAAATTCGTTAGAAAACATTCAGCGTAGAATGACTAAATTAATACATAGCATTAGAAATCTTCCTTACGAAGAAAGATTGAAGACCCTTAAATTACATTCACTTGTAAGACGTAGAATGAGGGAGACATGATCGAGGTATACAAGTGGAAAAGGGGTATTAACAAAGGGGATATAAATAAGGTCTTGAGGGTATCTCTCCAAGAGAGAACCCGCAATAATGGATTCAAGTTAGATAAGTTTAGATTTAGAAAGGATATAGGAAAGTATTGGTTTGGAAATAGGGTAGTTGATGAATGGAACAGTCTGCCTAGTAGGGTTATTGAAGCAAGGACCTTGGGTAGTTTTAAATTTAGGTTGGATAAATTCATGAGTGAAAGGGGTTGGATTTGAGTGGGAATTGCACATGAGTAAATAAAATTATCAAAGCTTATTTTTGGGTAGCATTGAAAATTAGGTTGAACAAATATTCTGTTGGTGGGATGGAATGTGAAGGACCTGCCTAGAATGGGCCAACAGGCCTGCTGCAGTGTTCCTCCTTTCTTATGTTCTTATGTTCACCCCAGTCCACAGTTGATAAGTGTTCTCTAAGTCCATTATAATCTGCTAAGCGAAAATCTGGGACCATTACTGAATTATCCCTACTACCATACATCGTGGAAATAAATGGTATAAAATACCGACACAATGGAAAAATAAACACATAAGCAGTATAATGTGATCCTTTATTGACAACGTTTCGCCCACGCAGTGGGCTTTATCGAGTCACAGACAGATCTACCTGGAAAATGAGCAACATGGAGATATATATAGGGTACAGTCAGGTGGAGAATGCTGGGTCAGGTGGAGAAAGCTGCATGTGAGTCTTAAAAAGTAGTGTGATAGTTAAAAAATAGTGTGACAATCTTACAATGGTACACTGCAGGTCCTTTAAGTCACACTATTTTTTAACTATCACACTACTTTTTAAGACTCACATGCAGCTTTCTCCACCTGACCCAGCATTCTCCACCTGACTGTACCCTATATATACTCCATGTTGCTCATTTTCCAGGTAGATCTGTCTGTGACTCGATAAAGCCCACTGCGTGGGCGAAACGTTGTCAATAAAGGATCACATTATACTGCTTATGTGTTTATTTTTCCACTATCATACATCCATTCAATGCTAAAGGTAATTGACTTGTGGTCGCTTGAGCCGAGTTCCTCTGTAATTTCTAAATTATTAACAAGGGTTTCCTTGCTTGCCAGAACCAAGTCAAGTAGGTTATTTCCCTTGTAGGTTCTGTTACAAACTGCTTCAAAAGCAATCCTGAACTACTTCTAAAAAGTCGTTAGATTCTAAATTCCCTGTCATGAAATTCCAATCAATCTGACTAAAGTTAAAGTCCCCTAGAATTACTACGTTATCGTGTCTTGTGGCCTTAACAATTTCCTCCCAAAGTAGTCTCCCTTGTTCCCTATCTAAGTTTGGAGGACGGTAAATCACGCCTAAAATCAATTTTTCACACCCCTCTGAAAATTCTATCCAGACAGACTCTGTATGTGTTAATTCAGACTTTATACCCGTTTTTATGCAACAATTTAAATGATCACGGACATAGAGTGCCACCCCACCCCTTTCCCGATACTTCTGTCTACTTGGAACAATTTAAAACCCTGAATGTGACATTCGGCAGGCAAGTCCCGATTTTTCATATTAAACCATGTCTCAGTTATTGCAAAAACATCAATATTACCCGTACTTGCAACTAATCTCAACTCGTCCATCTTATTCCTAGCACTACGACTATTGGTGTAATATATATTTAGAGACCCTCCTTTCTCTTTACCCTTCCTGCTCATCTCTGTTTTTCCACTATACCTATTACTGTCCTTGTCATCTAGTGTCACTAGCTTTCCACTATCCACCTTATTCTGCCTATTACTAGTTCTCCTACAACTTATAATATTACTACACTGGGACTTCTCTGTTTTCCCCCAAAACCCATACCACTAACTATTTCTAGTTTAAAGCCCTAACAGCTCCCTCCACTGCAGTTGCCAGTGCCCCCACCCCAGACCTGGATAAGTGAACCCCATCCCTGGCATACATGTCATTTCTGCCATAGAAGAGGTCCCAGTTGTCAATGAATGTTACTGAATTTTCCTTACAGTATTTGTCCAGCCAGCAATTGACACCAATTGCCCTGGACAGCCATTCATTTCCAACTCCTCTCCTTGGCAAAATACCACATATGACAGGGTTCCCACCCTTCTTCCTAATTATGTCTATTGCTGACCTAAACCTGCTAGTCAGGTCCTCACTCCTACGTCTGCCAACATCGTTGCCTCCAGCACTGAGACAGATAATAGGATTGCTCCCATTACCTCTCATGATGTCGTCCAGACGGCTAACAATATCCTCCATCCCAGCCCCAGGAAAGCAAACCTCTGTCTCCTACTCCTATCAATCAAACAGAAAGCCCTATCCATGTACCTAACCTGACTGTCCCCAACAACAACAATGTTTTTACCTTCCTTTGTGTCTTTCGTCGTGACGCTCCCAGAAGTCGACTCACATTCATCGGGTAGCACGGAGAATGGGTTCGATGTTTCCACAACATTCTCCTGGGTCTTCGTTGTTTCTACCTCTCCACCCGTCCTCTTGAGCCTTAACTTTGTCCCATTCGTTTTAGCCACTGTCCAGGTTCCTTTCCTGGCTTGAGGATTCTCAACAGGAGGATTACTACAAATCCTCTTGTTTTCCTCAGTCAGTCGCTGTATCTCAAGCTTAGCTACCCTCAGTTCTTCCTTCAGCTGCTGGTAGAGTAGCTCAAGAGAGGACATCTTCTTCAGATTGACAGAGAGCACACAAGACACGTCTTCACTGAGTTAAGTCAGGTCCACCATCTGCCAGGCCAAGGGATGGGCTTCATTACCCACCAGGTTGAATCACGGACCTCGGTGGTGGTGGTGGTGGTGGTAATCGTGAATTATCATTTCAAGTTTCCTGAATCATGGATCAGTTGAGGCCGAGAATGCTTCAATTCTTTCTAATCAAAAATTGTAATTACTTCACTAATCCCAATACCAGTAAGGGGTGAATCACGAACCTTCCGGTTTTTTTTTAACACAGCTGTCTGGATTGTAACCTGTGGTTAGACTGACAACTCTCTTTCCTCACACACTGAGTGTCCGTGGTTCAATCCCTCGTTCACCTAGCAGTGTTGACTGTCTGGTGTGGGTGGCATCCTTGGGGACAAGATTAAAGGGCCACAATGGAAATGAGACAGACAGTCCTTGATGACGCACTGACTGTCCTGATTTATTCTGAGTGGTTAACCCCCTCTCTACCCTGAGCTCAAAATCCCAGCAAATCTTATCTTATATTATTATCTGAGTACGTGTTGGGCCGCCTTCTGGGGCACAGGTTGAGGCTTCCCATGTCCTTGGATAATAGAAGTATTCCTGAAGGCTGCTTTCAGTCCAAGAGTTGGCAGCCTAAGAAGTACGACTGCCAGAGTTTCCAGTCAACCACCTTTGTTGTCTGTTGAGTCTGACTTGGTTGATTATGGTGTACTGCGGCACTGGTATACCACGTAAGGTAGGGAGAGTTTCCCATGTTTCAGAACTACCGGCTAAGTTTCCCATGTTTCAGAACTACCGGCTACGCTGAGGGTTCTCGTGGCTTCCAGGGGGTATAAGGTTTATTTTTGTTTCTCTTCAGAGCTACCTATGTCCGTAGCCTGGCATGACCACGGACATTTCCTCCAGCTTGGTATAACTGTTAGGCAACACTGTGCCTCAATCCGTTAAAATATTTCACTCTGATCTTTTTTTTCTGATATTTCTGACTTTCGTTCTACTTTGACCATGCTCCCGGCTTCTCCCTAAACGCTGGGTGAGGCAGTTTTTGGATCGTTCGCGCATCACAGGACAGACTGGCTTGAAACCAGTTCTGACACTCCTAACAATTCTGCCATTGTTGCTGATACTCCTCGTTCCTAACCGAAGAGCTTTTCTTTCATAGTCTGTTTCAAAAACACTCATGGACCTCCACACAGCACCATCATACGGTACCTCCACACAGCACCATCATACGGTACCTCCACACAGCACCATCATACGGTACCTCCACACAGCACCATCATACGGTACCTCCACACAGCACCATCATACGGTACCTCCACACAGCACCATCATACGGTACCTCCACACAGCACCATCATACGGTACCTCCACACAGCACCATCATACGGTACTCCACAAGCACCATCATACGGTACCTCCACACAGCACCATTACACAGCACCATTATACGGTACCTCCACACAGCACCATCATACGGTACCTCCACACAGCACCATTACACAGCACCATTATACGGTACCTCCACACAGCACCATCATACGGTACCTCCACACAGCACCATCATACGGTACCTCCACACAGCACCATCATACGGTACCTCCACACAGCACCATCATACGGTACCTCCACACAGCACCATCATACGGTACCTCCACACAGCACCATCACACAGCACCATTGTACGGTATTCCACACAGCACCATCACACAGCACCATCATACGGTACCTCCACACAGCACCATCATACGGTACCTCCACACAGCACCATCACACAGCACCATCATACGGTACCTCCACACAGCACCATCACACAGCACCATTATACGGTATCTCCACACAGCACCATCACACAGCACCATCATACGGTACCTCCACACAGCACCATCATACGGTACCTCCACACAGCACCATCACACGGTACCTCCACACAGCACCATCATACGGTACCTCCACACAGCACCATCATACGGTACCTCCACACAGCACCATTACACAACACCATTATACGGTACCTCCACACAGCACCATCATACGGTACCTCACACAGCACCATTATACGGTACCTCCACACAGCACCATCACACAGCACCATCATACGGTACCTCCACACAGCACCATCATACGGTACCTCCACACAGCACCATCACACGGTACCTCCACACAGCACCATCATACGGTACTCCACACAGCACCATCATACGGTACCTCCACACAGCACCATTACACAACACCATTATACGGTACCTCCACACAGCACCATCATACGGTACCTCTACACAGCACCATTACACAGCACCATTATACGGTACCTCCACACAGCACCATCACACAGCACCATCATACGGTACCTCCACACAGCACCATCATACGGTACCTCCACACAGCACCATCACACAGCACCATCATACGGTACCTCCACACAGCACCATCATACGGTACCTCCACACAGCACCATTACACAGCACCATTATACGGTACCTCCACACAGCACCATACACAGCACCATCATACGGTACCTCCACACAGCACCACCATACGGTACCTCCACACAGCACCATCATACGGTACCTCCACACAGCACCATCATACGGTACCTCCACACAGCACCATCATACGGTACCTCCACACAGCACCATCAAACAGCACCATCATACGGTACCTCCACACAGCACCATTATACGGTATCTCCACACAGCACCATCACACAGCACCACCATACGGTACCTCCACACAGCACCATCATACGGTACCTCCACACAGCACCATCATACGGTACCTCCACACAGCACCATCACACAGCACCATCATACGGTACCTCCACACAGCACCATCACACAGCACCATCATACGGTACCTCCACACAGCACCATCACACAGCACCATTATACGGTATCTCCACACAGCACCATCACACAGCACCATCATACGGTACCTCCACACAGCACCATCATACGGTACCTCCACACAGCACCATCACACGGTACCTCCACACAGCACCAATACACATCACCATCATTCAGTACCTCCACACGGCACCATCACACGGCACCATCACACGGCACCATCACACGGCACCATCACACAACACCATCACACAACACCACCACGACACACCACCACATCAACATCACAGTACCGCCACACAGCAACAGATAATGGCCCACTTGAGGATGTTAGAGTAGACCTCCTAAAATGTTGTTAAGAACTTGATCTATGGTAAACACAAGGAAATCTCTCACGAATTACATCAAGGTTCTTGGGTATTACAAAACGACAGATACCCATTCTCAAGTTCAAGACATTTTATCAGCTAAGGTTTATGAATAGCCTTGAAGAGTTACATAGAACGAAGAAATAATGCAACATACAGAAAGTAATCAGTGCATAATAAATGTACGAATTTAATACCACCATATATACGTACAAAAGACAATGAGAAAATGGCCAGAAATTCTCTCAGACGGAGTAACTTTTATTTAATAGATTTTCGTATTTGCTTGTAAAATCTTTCTCAGCAAATATCAAATTATTCGAGTAGATGATGAAGGGATGAATGATATCAAGTGTAATGGGAGAAAGCAGAATCTGAGAGAACGTAATGGAGAGTGTGGCGACCAGAAACACTCACGAAGAAGAGGTGAAGAAGATTTACAGTTTCTTTCTTCCTCGCTCGGTAATGATGACATTTTCGGGAATTCTATTCTACGCTCGTGCGTGCTGGATACGGTATAGTGCCTCCTAAGGTATATTAACCGCGGCAGTGCTGGAGCGAAGCCTTTGAAGCTCTGGTACTTAGTGATCCCGCGGTCTACAACCCATCCTCTTGACATTTCTCCTGTACGATTTGCTGCAATATTTTCAGATTATGTTATCTTAAGTTAGATTATCTTAAATTTGGTTTAGCTAGATTAGAATATGATATAATTTAGTTAGGTTAACTTAGATTAGGTTAGGCTTGGTTAAAATAGGGTAGATTTTAGTTAGGCTAGGTAAGAATACGTTAAATATTTACTAGGTTGTTCTTTATCAATAAAAAATAAGCAATTATAATATACCTCAAAGTCAATAGATGAAATGCAAGGTGAAAGTTCTGATATGCAAGCAGAAGGAGTAGACCCATCTAGCAAAGTAGCAACATATATGTCAGTCACCCATTTGACTGTCTTAGCATCAGGGAAATTCTGTGTTAGAGGATGGCTGTAATTGAATATTTGATGATACCTAATCCCATGAAGAAGTCTCCCATTGATGCGAGAAAACCAAACTGTGTGATGGAATATGAAACAAAAAAGCTTGCTTGTGTTTCATCTGCGTAAATATTTTGTAGAGTGAAGCAACGGTAATTTTATTCTAAACAATAAAAGCTTGTGAAGTGGGACAAATGACCCGGCGCTGAATTGTGCTTGTAATGAAGAAAGAAGCGATGGTTCGAAACGTATGAAATATACATTCTCTGTCAATGGACAAGTCTAGGCATTAACAATTACTTCTGTATCGATTTACCAAAAGCATAAATATCATCGGGAGATTTGAAAGAGTATATAACTTTATCAGTATGGCTGAAAAAAAAAAAAAGCTATAATAACGTGACTGGAACAATACGCAGTAACTCGCTCATTTTCGTATAAGAGAGTTACTACGTCATGGTCCAAGTCAGACAGAAACGTGGCAAAAGTTCCATTCTCTTGTGTCGGTTTATTTGTGACGAATTAAAAAAATCTTTGATTTACATTCGCCTGAATATTCAGTGTCTTGCAAATTCAGTGTCTTGAATATTCAATATATTCAAGACATGTGCAGCACCAGGGTGTCCCAAGTGCAGGACCCTGTTTTACTGAGGCGACTTTAATGCTGGAGACAGTTGAGAAGAGAAGTGATAATTATAAGGTGATCAGTCTCCCACCCTCGATAGTTACTCAGTCCTGGTGAGGAGTGAGGATGGAGCTAAGGATTTCCGTGGTCACTGGCCCCAAGACCAGGTCCCTGACCAGGCCTCTCAACTGATGACATGATCGATCAAGCTGTTCTTGTTTGCTGAATGCAGACAAACGTGTACAATACAGCGCAGTTGATCAGAAAGTGACTTTAGTAATTCATAAATTTCCCTCTTCAAGACAGCCAGGGATATCTTCAATTTCTTAATTTCCTCCTTGAGAAGCAGAATCTCCTCCTCTAACACCCTGAGTTATGATTCTAAATCACGTCAGTTACAAGTCAAGCTAACACAGTTAATACTCCACACACCATCCTCAAGAACAGCTGTAGGATAGGTAGGGTGACCTCTCTTGACCACTGACCTCAGTGAAGCGTCGCTCGTGAATGAGGGTAATCTTAAAATACTTGATGGGACAAGAATCCAGGTCCAGTGTCACTCTGGCTGAGTATCCGCTGCTCTCAACTTCTACACTATAAGAGCACGTATAGTGTTTTCATTCATTGTCGAAACACACTTTTGCCTGACTGATAAATGTCCTACCAAACATGTGCTTGAGGTACTCCACCATTCCTGGTGCCAACCGAGTACTCTTTTGACAAGTGTTGAATTACATAGTTGCATTCACTTAACAACGTTTCACCTAATTAATGTTTGATGGAGGTACACAGTCACCCTTGTGTACGCCGAGAGTTCCATTGTAAGTTTTAAAATGAATGTGCAACAAGCTTGTTTACCACCTTCAACACTGGAGTCTTAATTATCCGGCGTTGTGACAGCAATACATCGCACCAGGGAAAAGACGGAAAGATGTCTGGAACACCACATCAGAGAAAGTAAATATGTATGTAGCCTGGACAACATAAACCATGTATGCGTGGTTCATCATAATTCGCAATACCAACTGACGAAGAGAGCATAAATCAACTTCATACTCAATGATACTAATCTGCATAAAAAAGGGCTGCATTGAGACAGAAAAAACAGTAGCCTCAACATTTCGATTGTGTTTGCCAGTCTGGTGGTAACCAGACAAGACACCATGGTCAGGTGACCTGACAGACATCTCTGGACTGACGCCTCCAGCTCGTAACTTATCTCACCTATTAATACTGATGATCTATTACGCTATCAAAATTCACTTGGCTTCAAGGAGCAAAACTTTCCTAATAAAATGTTCTCGAGTTGGACCTCTATCATATTTATGGCTCTACCTAACAATGGTACACAGTCACTCTTGTATCTACACAGTAGTCCAGCATAACATACGCAAGTTCAATAACCCTTGTTTTGTAGACAATAGTCTACAGTATACGCTGCAACTTTATGTCTACCTCTAGTATGCACAGGAGATACTCTCTTGTCTTGCGGTACAGTCACCGATGACTACACAGTAGTCATCGTTTTTACATGGTAATCCTTCCTAATGTGCTGGAAGTACATGACTGTACTCGGGTCAACACCCACATACATCAATACCATCCTCAGGCTACACGCTCATTCAAAAAAAGGAAATACATTTGTCATCACTCATTCAGCGGCTCTCTTGGCAGACATGAGAAAACATCCTAATCAGATGAATCTCTGAACATCAATATTGTTGCCCTTCCTCAGAGTTCAGATACTGCACTTTCTACTTCCAGGACTAAAACATCCTCACCCATCCTTCAGAATGCAGATACCGCTCTTCCCACTTCCAGGACTGAAACATCCTGACCCATCCTTCAGAGCGAAGACACTGTACTTTCCATCTCCAGCACTGTGACATCCTAACCTATCCTTCAGAGTGTAGGTACTGTACGTCCCACCTCCAGGACTCCCGGCTGGCTAACCAATTTCCCTGAATCCTTTCTGAAATGTTACTTTGCTCACACATTTACAGCACTTCAGCCCGTAAATACCACTCGTCTTTACTCAATCTAATCTTACATGACCTCACAAGCCTTCTAGAAGCTGTCAAAATCTGACAGCATCTTTCAGCAAGAAAAAGGCTTGAAGTCTCTTTCTTGCTGAAACATTTTTAACACATACCTCATACACAAATAAACGTGTAGGTATTATTATACTCTACGACATTCCTCCTCTACAACTCCATTGATAAACTTATCTCAGAAATTTCAAATATTCTATATAACTTAAAAGAGGTAATTAAATTACAAGCTTTCATAATCTATCCATCATATTCTCTTAAAAAAAATTAAGTAATTTCAAGGTCTGGCATATGTTATGCTCACAAAAGAACTTAGAAAGTAATTGTTTTCTACTGAGGATATTTCCTAATAGTATTCACTTGTTTCCTTTAATGCTGATGCTTAACTCGATATAGGAAATAAATAAATAAGCGTCACTTGATTTAGTCAATTATATCCTACGCACTTTGATCCAAAAGAACTTTTTTGAACAGAATATGCTTCCTATTTGTGATGGAGCGTGATGGAGCGTGTGAAACATGCATCTGGCGACACATTGGTGATGGTTTTGAAAAGACTTCCAATTTCCAAATATCAACAAACAATACCTACCTTGCGTGTGAGAGGAGAATATTGCAACTCTCATTGAGATGTGTAATTGATGGATGTTGCTCCATCACCACAGCTTGTTGACGCATCTCTCTTCATTCACTAGTGCTCCCTTTCATCTTCTACTTCGTATATATGCCTGGGTAATTGTGACATTTGCTTCCCGGGCATTCTCCAACACTGTCAAATGGAGAGGAAAATGCTGCCCGCAATATGATGCGAAGTTCTCTCAGGTGTATCGTCTTCATATGACCAAAGGTTTGAATGCCATCCTTTATAACTACGATGTCGACAAAATATATCAAGCATTCACCAGAATTAGCTGGTATTTACAATTATGTACAATGAGACGAATGCGAACACAAGACTCAGAACCATAGCGACCAACTGGGAAAGTCTGCCCAAGCTGCTTCACGAGCGACCCTCGTCGCTTCACACCTTTGGCGGATTTCCTTGTGATTGGCTGGTTGAACTAAGGTATAACAATGGGTTCCCTTATCTTTAAAGCACCTGGTTGGCTGGTCCGGACGGATGAGTGTGTGATATTCGCCGAATAAAATGTAGCATACTCTTAGCATGCCAGGATACTGAACAGTAGGTATGCTGAAGTGCTCAGACATTCCTAAATCATTGCGACTTAATGAGTTTTTCCCAGCAATGTGCACTTGACTTGATTGGAAAACAAAATTGCGAATCACGTTTATTCGAGTAATCAAGGAAACTAGAGAGCTGTGAGAGCCGAAGAGTAGAAATACAGCACAAAATTGTGGGATGTTCTACCAGAGGAGAATTTTTGTATTATGCGAGGTTAGAATGGATCGGAGGTCATTAAATGGTCTTTTTTCCTGTGTTATCTATCTGGAGCCTACCTACCTGGAGGTTATTCAGGGGATCCACACCCACGCGGCCCGGTCCATGACCAGGCCTCCTAGTGGATCAGGGCCTGATCAACGAGGCTGTTACTGCTGGCCGCACTATGGAGACTGAAGAAACTTTGTTCATGAATGGTATACAATACCTACAAGATGAAGTAGATACATATGCAACATCTGGGTATCTTTATTTGTAGACGTTTCGCCCATCAGTGGCTTTATCAATACAATATTGATAAAGCCACTGGTTGGCGAAACGTCTATAAATAAAGATACCCAGATATTGCAAATGTGTCTAATTCATCAATGAGACACATTCTCATAATTTTTTTGACATTGATGATGGGGGAAAAGGAAATTCAGTGAAACCCTAAGTGAGAGTCAGAGCCTCAGAGAAGGAAAAGCAGTCAGGGTCGTTTCAGGTGAACGAATAAAAGCCCCTCACTGGCATTGGAGCCTCCCATTAAAGGCTTTCTTTAAAAATCCTAACCTTTCCATTTATTAATTCATGATCCACTGCATCATGTCATTTCAGCTGCATATTGCATTATTCCTCTGCATAATTCTTTACAGAACTCTCTCCAAGCTTTTGTTACTGCTACTACTAGTGTGATGCTTTTGTTACTACTGCTACTAGTGTGATGCTTTTGTTACTGCTACTACTAGTGTGATGCTTTTGTTACTACTGCTACTAGTGTGATGCTTTTGTTACTACTGCTACTAGTGTGATGCTTTTGTTACTACTACTACTACTAGTGTTATGCTTTTGTTACTACTACTACTAGTGTGATGCTTTTGTTACTACTACTAGTGTTATGCTTTTGTTACTACTACTACTAGTGTTATGCTTTTGTTACTATTACTAGTGTTATACTTTTGTTACTATTACTACTAGTGTTATGCTTTTGTTACTACTACTACTAGTGTTATGCTTTTGTTACTACTACTACTAGTGTGATGCTTTTGTTACTACTACTACTAGTGTGATGCTTTTGTTACTACTGCTACTCGTGTGATGCTTTTGTTACTACTACTACTAGTGTGATGCTTTTGTTAATACTGCTACTAGTGTGATGTTTTTGTTACTACTACTACTAGTGTGATGCTTTTGTTACTACTACTACTAGTGTGATGCTTTTGTTACTACTACTACTAGTGTGATGCTTTTGTTACTACTACTACTAGTGTGATGCTTTTGTTACTACTACTACTAGTGTGATGCTTTTGTTACTACTACTACTAGTGTGATGCTTTTGTTACTGCTACTACTAGTGTGATGCTTTTGTTACTACTGCTACTACTAGTGTGATTCTTTTGTTACTACTGCTACTACTAGTGTGATTCTTTTGTTACTACTGCTACTACTAGTGTGATTCTTTTGTTACTACTACTACTAGTGTGATGCTTTTGTTACTACTGACTACTACTAGTGTGATGCTTTTGTTACTACTGCTACTACTAGTGTGATGCTTTTGTTACTACTGCTACTAGTGTGATTCTTTTGTTACTACTGCTACTACTAGTGTGATCTTTGTTACTACTCTACTACTAGTGTGATGCTTTTGTTACTACTGCTACTACTAGTGTGATGCTTTTGTTACTACTACTACTAGTGTGATGCTTTTGTTACTACTACTACTAGTGTGATGCTTTTGTTACTACTACTACTAGTGTTATGCTTTTGTTACTACTACTACTAGTGTGATGCTTTTGTTACTACTACTACTAGTGTGATGCTTTTGTTACTACTACTACTAGTGATGCTTTTGTTACTACTACTACTAGTGTGATGCTTTTGTTACTACTACTACTAGTGTGATGCTTTTGTTACTACTGCTACTAGTGTGATGCTTTTGTTACTACTACTACTAGTGTGATGCTTTTTACTACTGCTACTCTAGTGATGCTTTTTACTACTACTACTAGTGTGATGCTTTTGTTACTACTGCTACTAGTGTGATGCTTTTGTTACTACTTACTACTAGTGTTATGCTTTTGTTACTACTACTACTAGTGTGATGCTTTTGTTACTACTACTACTAGTGTTATGCTTTTGTTACTACTACTACTAGTGTGATGCTTTTGTTACTACTACTACTAGTGTGATGCTTTTGTTACTCTACTACTAGTGTGATGCTTTGTTACTACTGCTACTTAGTGTGATTCTTTGTTACTATGCTACTACTAGTGTGATTCTTTGTTACTACTACTACTAGTGTGATGCTTTTGTTACTACTGCTACTAGTGTGATTCTTTTTAGTTACTGACTACTACTAGTGTGATGCTTTTGTTACTACTCTACTACGTGTGATGCTTTGTTACTACTACTACTAGTGTGATGCTTTTGTTACTACTGCTACTAGTGTGATTCTTTTGTTACTACTGCTACTACTAGTGTGATTCTTTTGTTACTACTACTACTACTAGTGTGATGCTTTTGTTACTACTGCTACTACTAGTGTGATGCTTTTGTTACTACTACTACTAGTGTGATGCTTTTGTTACTACTACTACTAGTGTTATGCTTTTGTTACTACTACTACTACTAGTGTTATGCTTTTGTTACTACTACTACTAGTGTTATGCTTTTGTTACTACTACTACTAGTGTTATGCTTTTGTTACTACTACTACTAGTGTGATGCTTTTGTTACTACTACTACTAGTGTGATGCTTTTGTTACTACTACTACTAGTGTGATGCTTTTGTTACTACTGCTGCTAGTGTGATGCTTTTGTTACTACTACTACTAGTGTGATGCTTTTGTTACTACTGCTACTCGTGTGATGCTTTTGTTACTACTACTACTAGTGTGATGCTTTTGTTACTACTGCTACTAGTGTGATGCTTTTGTTACTACTACTACTACTAGTGTGATGCTTTTGTTACTACTACTACTAGTGTGATGCTTTTGTTACTACTACTATTAGTGTGATGCTTTTGTTACTGCTACTACTAGTGTGATGCTTTTGTTACTGCTACTACTAGTGTGATGCTTTTGTTACTACTGCTACTACTAGTGTGATTCTTTTGTTACTACTGCTACTACTAGTGTGATTCTTTTGTTACTACTACTACTACTACGTGTGATGCTTTTGTTACTACTGCTACTACTAGTGTGATGCTTTTGTTACTACTGCTACTACTAGTGTGATGCTTTTGTTACTACTGCTACTAGTGTGATTCTTTTGTTACTACTGCTACTACTAGTGTGATTCTTTTGTTACTACTACTACTACTAGTGTGATGCTTTTGTTACTACTGCTACTACTAGTGTGATGCTTTTGTTACTACTGCTACTACTAGTGTGATGCTTTTGTTACTACTGTAAATCCTCACCATTATCTTTTGTTAGCTTCTGCAGTAAATATATTATGCTTGATCCTATATTTCTAGACTAAATATAGGCAATAATAACAGGCTTGATGATAACTGATGATGTGTAAGACACATGTGCAGCACTATGTATCTTTCTTCATGAAACAATTCGCTAGCGATGCATGGTTTCAGCAGTCAAATGCAGACACAATAGACGAAGTGGAGAGGAAATCTTAGGGAATCAGTCTTTCTGCCTTCATGAAAGATAATTCTTTTAAACTGATTATCTTTCATCAGGTCTGAGTGACTGATTACCTCAAACTATTTCTCCATCTCATCTACACTCTTCAGGATTTCTTCCTTCAAGGCAGTGGGACTGATTACCCTACACTGGTCACAGACCGGGCCGCGGGGGCGTTGACCCCCGGAACTCTCTCCAGGGAAACACCGCCTCCCCACTTCGTTTACTTTCTAAGGGATTGAAGTATCCTAAAGGGCAGAATAAACTCTTTGTTAGTCAAAATAAGTAATATTGCCTTAGTGTCTTACTCATTCTCTCATTACTGCACAGGTTCAGTTTATTAAACAGTATCCTGGCTGACCAGCGATGTTGGTATTAGTTGCTTAAGACACGAAAAAACTTTAACTTGAGCTAAGCTTTGTGGGTTTTAAGAAAAAACAAGTTTGTAGTAGATAACCAAATAAATGGAAGAGGAGAAGAAAAGGCGAGAGAAATGGGAGAAGAGTTGCCGAGAGGTGTTCTTATTGCAAGTAATCGTAAATAGGCCATTGACAATGCAAAACAACCACAGTGAGGCAAAATGTTCAAGTTCTTTTGCGTTGCAAATTGCTATACTCCTCTTCAGGAGTAATGCAATGGAAAGGAACGAAATGAGAATTTTAGGAGCAGTCTACATATATTTTTTTTTAGGGCACAGTCCAGTGGAGATAGTCTACTAGCTTCAATTAGTGTTGTTTTAACTGATTTCCCTTTGCATGGGTTTTCCATTATCCTAATGATGATGGTGACATCCCAGTGGACTATGTGATGTGAATTCGGTATGATGAAGCATTGCAGAGCTTTCTAAGCTTGTGTTCAGCTATGCTTGTCCTGCAAGTATCTTCAATATACATTAAATCACACACTACCTTCCTGAGGCTGTGACAAAGTATAGGTCGATGATATAGCTCATACCCGACAAACAGGTCTCAGTGAACACAAGCAGAAACAACACCTTGAACAACGAATGTGCACAACGCAAGAACTCCGCCAACCATTGAATGAGGTTCAGTGACGCCCACCTAGTGATTATAGAAGCAAAATTCCGCAGACATAAATGCTTTGAATCATCTTCAATCGACATTTCAGACACTAATGAACATAAATATAGTTTTGTGGTCTCTGAGGTAATAGCAATAGTTCTACTCGAATCAAACATCTCTGACATCACTCAGCAACCAAGAGTTACCTCCATTTATACTACTACTACTACCTGTAATATAGGCGAGGTCTACTGTAGTGTTTATGCTCTTTCCCCTCATGTTATCTATTTACACGTATATATCTTCTGTGTTTGTAACCGATTAACATGTAGCCTTTTACCTAACATATTGCCAGTAATTCTAATTTTATTACTACTTGTTAGCATTGGCCTCATTGTGACCACAAGTGTAGCATCTTGCAGACAAATCCAATACCAACATTTCTCCCGAGTGCTCTAGCTCAAGTCCCCTTAGTTTTTTTTTTGCTCCGGTGACGCCGCCTCCAGCTTCTCACCTCGTTACACTACTTTCCTGAGGGACTGATTACCTCAAACTCCTCCTTATCTTCCCCCGTTCTTGTCTGTATTGAACAAATGAAGCCGCAGGCTGGAGAAACGTTTCCACAGTAAAGGTACCAAATGTTGCATTCTCATGCATTAATCATGCATGAGAATGTCGACCTGGGAACAAAGAACATATTTAATGAATTAATGAATTATATTTGGATAAATACATACGCTTTAGCAATATTTTACTTTGCTCTCTAAGATCTTATTTCAGTGTTACCTGTGAATTAACTAACTCAAGGATACTATTTATCTGTTAAAAAGTTACGTTGCCTGGGTCAGTCCTTACTTAATACGTTCTGTATTTATTGAATAATTTTATTTATATTTGTGGTGTTGTTTTTATAAGTAAACCGACGTCTTTCTCAACGTGGGTTTCCAGTATTGACTTCACTAATGATCATCGTAAAGTAACTTCTTGTTACTTATTTCTTTAGGGGTTTAAATGGCTCCAAAATAAACGTACCCAAATGTTGGCCAAGTGTCTAATTTATCACCTTGTCAGCTTCCTTAATCATTTAAATAATATCCTCATGAATAATTAAAAATAAAAGAAGGATGAAACGTTCACAATGATTTTATAGGATGGACAATTATAAGATGAAAGTGTCTCCCAGCAGGGGAAATGACGCGCCTGGTGGAGATGCAGACAGGAAATTACAGTGATCTGTGAGGACGCAGACGAACGTAAAGCCCAAAGCGATTCGGTTAGCTCGTGATCATTATCTTGGCAATTGTCATCAGCATTATGTCATAAATGAAATTAGTTATCCTGATTGACATAAGTTTCTTCTGCGTTTCAGGATTCTTCGGTTAAAAACAAACAAATTTTAGTCCTGGAATGAGTAGATGAAGTGGGGAAGGTGGTCTAGGGTAATCAATCCCTCTGCTTTGATGGAACAAATTCTGAAGAGTTTAAACGAGATGGATAAATAATTTGGAGTAATCAGTCACTCAGACCTGATGAAAGATAATCAGCTTAAAAGACTGATTATCTTTCATGAAAGGCAGAAAGACTGATTTCCTCTCCATTTCGTCTACTGTCTCTGCTGTCTAGTGCTGCACATGTCAGTTACCAAGCCTGTTATTATTAAAATAGGGACCGTAAACGTGATATTTACCAAAAATTAGTCTAGAAACATGAGACCAAGCATAATATATTTACTGCAGAAGCCAACAAAGAATAATGGTGACCATAAACTTCGGTGTAGCCAACGAGCTATATTGGGATGGATCGTGATATACATTCGAGATTTCTCAGTTGATAGAAAATGCAAGAAGTTGTTCTCCGGCTGTGAGCGAGGGCAAATACTTTCATTCCAGCGCTGAAAGACGTGAAAGCTTGGAAAATAACATTACGTTTGGTATTTATCGAGATTTGAGAAATCGCATTCAGAAATGGTTCACCTGCTATAGCCTTTCACAGAACCATCCGTCCAGTAGTAAAAGTAATGTCAATCTCTTTAAATGAATTCAAAGGTTTCGTTCGCTTTTTTTGAACTGCCTGGATATTATTTCCTAAAACCTCTTTCTGTATGCATGAAAGTCATATTAAGCAGCAAGACATTGAAAGGTCAGTGATATCCATATTTTAGCGTCCCCATCCCCCCTCCTTTCCTGTCTTCACATAGACAAGTCCGGATTCTGCATCTTTTTTCTCATAAAATAAACACAGACAACGTAACTAAATCATCATAGATATGTATAACCAAGCAGAAATACATTTTAAAAACAAATTAAGACAGAGATAAAGTTAAAGAAGGAAGGAGAGTATAAACACTAACTTCATCGAGAGGATATGAGATAGTTCAGAAAGTTTTCTTCGCTTTAGCACGTAAGATTTAGAGCCCGGCGGAGATATACGAATTTTTTTTAGATTACGAATCTTCAGCCTCAAAATTTATGTCGTTCTAGAACTTAGCGCTGAAATTTATATACACACACATTGCTAATTACTACAACAGCGACCACCTACACAGCAACGGGAACCACCTGGGCTACACCAGACTACACAGGCTACACCAGCTGCCCCTTGGAAAACACCACTAAGCACTTTGATTAAACTTGCAATTACCAAAACTTCAAATATTACCACTTGACTATATTAGAACCACCTGGACTACACCAGCTACCTCCTGAACAACGTTAATCGCCAGCTGGACAACACCAGTTTCCACCTGGCCAACACCACCACCACCAGATGGACTACACCAGATATTAAATAGGCTAAACCACCTGAACAATTCCAGCGACCACCTACATTACACCAGCGACTACTTAGACTGAACCAGTGACAACCTTGACTCCTACAACTCTCTGAACTATACCATCGACAACCTGGCATATACCAACAGCTAGTGGACTCATTCATTCTTACTCCAAATCCACTAGTAACATCATGCTGTCTAAAGACTCTTTTTCAACGTTTTATCAGAAGAAATGGTACCTGCCACTGAACATAGACCAGCCTGTAACCACACAAGAAATATTAGGCAGAAGCGCACATATATATGAACAGGCAGACAATAACTCCAGTGGTCAGTGGTGTAACCATTGAACACGTAGCCAGCAACACCGGCCACCTAAACAACACAAGCAACTAACTTGATTGCATGTTGACACAGATGATGGGAAAGAATATATCTGGTCTCCTGATCAGGTGACAACCTTTTGACTTTCTATATCGTATGAACATTTGTTCACCAAACTAATCTTCCAACACTATTCCAAAATCCTTGTTTCTTTATTAAGTGATTTGTTTGCAATCGTGTAATTACGATTTAGAGATTCCATCTTTATGTCTACATGCATTTTTAAAGTAGAGTTATATTCTTGTCAAAATGATGCTATGCAGCTTATCATCCACAAAGCTGGATGGACATGAGGAATGATCTGGTCCACGCAGTGTTGCTATAAATCAAATTTAATTACCTTTCAGCAGTAACAAACTGGTAAGCTGTGAACGTGTCTTTCAGGAAGCAGTCAAGCAACAAGAGTCCTCTGGGATAAGATATACTAGTCTTTTCACTATTGAAAATGAGTCAGCAATGCAAAAGCGGCAATACAAAACTTCCGTAGAACGCGTGTACTAGCCTAACTATTTAGTATGTAATTAATGTCACTCGAAACTGCTCATAATTTATCTACCCGCCTGGATCCTTTCATGAGAATCCATTGCACCCTAAGATATTAAGGTGCGAATACACCCTGGTCTTAGTGCAATAAATTGCCATCGTTCGAGATCAAACTGTTTCACTTACAATGCAACCACTGAGATTTATATGATTTATTGCAGACTTAACTTTAATCAAAATGCACCTCTCTCGGTACGCTATCGCTGTTTCTGTTGTATCTGAAGAGAAGGTGAGTCAATGTGAACAATGTATATCTTGAAGGAGGAGCTCAATGTTAGAGGGAGATTTTTCGATTAATCCTCTCCACTCAGATGGAGTTCATTTTGGTTCTCCGTATTTCCGAAATACGACACCTGTTGCATGTCTAATGTGAAACCTTCTCCAGCTCATGATAAACATGACTGACTAACCTGAACCACTACCAGAGGAAAGTTCACTTTCATCAAGCAAGTGTTAAAAATCTAGTACCACTTCAACTAATTTACTTAGTTGCAAGGATATATTTTTTTCTTTTACTTGGGAATAAATATTTTATGTCAACTTTGAAGCTCATTTTTTCTACTGTATATTGTAAACTGGCAATCGTAGTCATTTTCACTGAGTTTTTGGTAAACTATACTGCGATATCATGAGACCCTCTCCGTCCAATTATTATAGACACACCGAGGTCATAAATACCAAACCAATTCATTACTGCACCACTGTCCATTGTGTGATGTGCTTAATGAAATCCTTCACAGTGGTCAGCAGTATGCCTAGTAGCAGATGTCTTAAGTGATTGTGAAGCCATAATCATGCATTAAAAAGACCACAACTTGTAAAGAATACTTTATGCAGTTCTGTATAATTTTGTGAGCATATGTATGACAGTTTTGTGGATTATATATCTTTGTGAAGCACTTGTTACAGAGGAATGCAGACGCCAGCCCCGCCTCTCACAATTCTAATCTGTTGTGTGGTTGGTGGTGTGTGGTGCTGGGGATCGTTGGAAAGTACTTGGTATCCAACTCACTGACCATCGCAAGTATTCGTTTCCTCTGTGTAATAATTATTTCTCTATTTTTTTCATGTGTTACTTGTCTTGATTTCTTGAACCATAGTTTTTAATGGAACGTTGAAGTAACAGGGTAACAATGATTTTAAATTTTAAATTTACAGAAAACCTACAAATAACTGTTCCTATGTACACTATTATTCTTCACATCAAGATAGAGTTAAACTGTCGGTTTACTCATCAATGTTTTTGAGAGCTTTACGTATTTGTAGTCCAGAGTTCATATATGAAGAAATATCCAAAATTTATGAAATAGCTAATGATCTATAATACCCAAGAAGCGTAATTGATAAATCTCTTAAAATCGCTAGAAATACTTTTTACAATCCAAAAAGGAACCAACAAACCTTATTCAACTAAAATTATGTTGTTTTTTCCTTACCATGAAAACTTGGTTGATTTGCCTTCTCTTAAGACTTTTAATATCAAAGTTGTATTTAAAAATCTTGACAGAGCTAAAAATACTTTTGATAAAGAATTTTCCCCAAAATGCTGACGGATGGGTATAAGATTGCTTGTAAAATTTGTGATAAAGTTTATTACGGACAAACTGGAATAAGTCTCGAACTAAGATTAAAACAACATGAATATAATATTAGAACTGGACAAGATTCTAATGCTCTGTTTATTCATGTGAGAGATTTAAACCATCCAATTGATTTTCAAAAGGCTGAGAAAGT
>WNWK01011759.1:0-30000 GCA_009830355.1 Cherax destructor | reverse complement strand
AATCATAAGGAAGATAAAATACATTTACAGTACCGCACTGTATTTATCGACACCGTATGTTTGCATCGTCTGTTTAAACTATGATTCGTGTGTATGTAATCTTGACACTGATGTATAACCCACCACTGTAGATGTTACACGTATTACTAACACTACACGTCAGAAATGAAAAGATAATGTGAAAAAGAAATTCATGTTTATTTATGATTTAATATTGTATCTTTACGTGTGTTTACATTACTCTTGATTGCGAATGGAACATGTACGGTCTGTAATAACAATAATAATAATAATAATAATAGTAATAATAATATTAATGAAAATAATAAAAATATTAATATTATATATTGTATTTTATTATATATTATTATTATAAATTATATTATATTACTGACGCTTGCGGGTTTAGCGCTTATGATTATAATAATTATTATAATTATTACATTATATTATTGCATCTTGACTTTTTTTTCATTTCTATCGACTACGAATGTTACGTGTACGATCTGTAATTGTTTTTATGGGAGAAAGTTTTGATAAATTTTAACTTTTTATAATGGTTCACAGTCAGGCAGTCTCAGCAAGGTAGCCTCAGTGTGGCACACAACTCTCTTCAGCAAAGTAGCCTCAGTGTGGCACACAACACTCTTCAGCAAAGTAGTCTCAGTGTGGCACACAACACTCTTTACCAAAGTAGCCTCAGTGTGGCACACAACACTCTTCAGCAAAGTAGTCTCAGTGTGGCACACAACACTCTTTACCAAAGTAGCCTCAGTGTTGCACACAACACTCTTCAGCAAAGTAGGCTCAGTGTGGCACACAACACTCATCAGCAAAGTAGGCTCAGTGTTGCACACAACACTCTTTAGCAAAGTAGTCTCAGTGTTGCACACAACACACTTCAGCAAAGTAGCCTCAGTGTGGCACACAACACTCTTCAGCAAAGTAGCCTCAGTGTGGCATACAACACTCTTCAGCAAAGTAGGCCGTGACGAACTCTAGCTCAAGTTCGTCACGGCCATGCTAGCAGGAGATTCGTCTGTAAAAAATTGCATTTGTGGACACAGTGGTGCCTATGCTAACCTTCCTATGGTGTAGAAATATACCTAGTTGGATGAATCTTATTGAAGCTAGCTGGCCCAGTGGCTTACGCGACGGTCTGGAGTTTTGAGACTCTCTGACCGCGGGTTCGAATCCCACCCATGGTATGGTTTGTTTGCAATCTTGTCATTATGATTTCGTGAGTCAGTCATCCTATTGTTTGGTCTTCTGCTAAAACTGTCTACCCTACTTCCAACTTTCACAGTCGCCGTCTGGTTGAATCCTCCCTTATACACAACTTTCCCTGTATGAATCTTAGTCGTGGCTTTGTCTCTGTAGATGCCTTCATTTCCCATTACATTGTTAAATGCTCTAAACTTCAGAACACCCGTGACTTAACATGATTCTTTTTTCTCCTCCTTCTTCCCCTTTGCTCTTTGCTCTTTCTTCTTTCTCCTTTGGGTTTTCTTTCTACTGCCTTGTATTTTTCCTTTTTATTATTCCCCCGCCCCTCTGTGTTCTTGCTCCTACTCTCTGTGGGCCCCTAGCTCCCTTGTGGGCCCCTAGCTCCCTTGTGGGCCCCTAGCTCCCTTGTGGGCCCCTAGCTCCCTTGCAGTCCTCCTCTTTTTTAGTATATGACTGACTCCACTATTACTCCTACTTCTACTACTATTACTCCTCCTCAACTTCCTCTCTCGTTCCCGTCCCTGTCTGCTGGCCTATATATACTGTCTCCTCTCCCTTTTGTTCTGCTGATGAAGATGCGACGTCAAAAGACACTTCCCATCATGGGGAGCCACAGCAAGAAAGAAAGAAAGAAGATGACACCCTCTACCCAGGGGGCCAATGCCGGGTCACCATTTGGAGAAGACCCGGGCCGGATGTACCGGCGAACATACAACAACAACATCCCTTTTGTTAGTGTGACTTTGTAAATGGTCCAAGTCGGACCGAAACGTCGTCGTAAGCTCCTCTCGTCTACATGCGGGTTATTTGTGTATTGTTCCAGTCACAGTATTGTGCCTTTTGTTGTTATTTATCTTCAACATACTGTGACACATAACATCAGAGCAAGTCAGCCTCAGGCGTAAAGCATTTCTGGCTAAGGAAGCCTCAGGATGAAGATGAAGAAAATATAAGAAAAAAGTATTCAACTGCAGGTTGAAGGACTAAACATTAAAGGAGGAATCAGAAAAGAGTAGGTGCACATTAAATAATGGTAGCTTCAGGAACATTATTTATAAGTAATTTGTTATTCCACTCCTGAGTGAGCCAGTAACGACGTCTGGGCCGCTACGTCTGAAATTATGGCACTACTGAGCCTCCCACATGAAATGTGATGCACTGTGCAATAATGCTGCTTCTGCCTAGCTTCCTTAGAGACCGGAAAAATCATAGTTTTGCCTGACCTTATCTGATAAGAATGAGATAAAGGTGGATAGTTGAACTGAGAGGAAGAAAATTCGCGGATTTGGAGAAGTAAGAGGACGAGGAAAAAGATGAGGATTTGTAAAGGAAGAAGGAGGAATAAGATGAGTAAAGGAAGGAGGAGGAGGAAGTATCTCTGCCTCAGCTCAAGCAATTCAATTCATGCTCAGTTAATACGCGCATGGTTCTGAGGTACAACACACAATACAGTATTTCAAATTAGAGGAAACGTGTATGGGCGTGAGACTGCTTTTCTTTCCCTGACTCGCATAGCTAATGTTACCCTAAAACTTCATTAGAGAATTTAGGATAACCCAAAAACAGTCAGAAAAAGTTACATATTTCCATTGGGGTTCTTATGTCGCTTCTCTTTAGAATTGAGTCCAGACCTACTAACTTAAAATATCGATTAGTATTTTTCACAGTATTATTTTGATTATAAATTTTATGACCTTTCTATAATGAGCTGATAGCTCATTTTACCGGAATCACCAGGTTATCCTAGATAATTTTCCGATATGTTGCGTGGTATGATAATTGTACTTATGTCTTCAAGTACCTAAATACACTAAATATACATGGATCATTTCAACACCTACATAAGGTCAGCAATAATGTATACACGAGACTGAATAATATATAGTTCATTAGCTAAAATGCCGTCTTAGTGGCAGATATGTTTTGGAGACTAATGGTACTTATGCAGCAGAAGGACGACAAATGATTAATGTGTTATTTAGATATATTTTTAACTGCTTCAGAAACTAATTAAATTTTGAATTCGCCTGCAACTAAAATTGCTTCTCCAATGCACTAGATGCATTGATTCTAAAACAGTTGCTTTTCTATCCGCTAGAGGCGGATAGATACGTACATAGAGTAGGACCGCCATATCAGCGGTTCCGGTATCTGCCCGAAAATGTTAATGAGGTTTCAATTTGAGGTTTCATTTTTTTTTATATATCGTCCAATTTTATTCATTTTTTTTACTCTGAGTAAGAGTGCATAAAACATGGTCATGTAAAGTTTAATTATGATTTGGCAGAAAACAAGTACATACTGGCACTGAAGAAAGTCTTGTTGTTCTTAGCAGCAGCAGCAGTGGTAGTGGTGGCAGTGGGAGGTAGTGGCAGTGGGAGGTGGTGGTGGTAGGTGGTGATGGCGGTTTGTGGTGTTGGTGGTGGGAGGTGGTGGAGGCAGTGGGTGGTGGAGGCGGTGGGTGGTGGAGGCGGTAGGTGGTGGAGGCGGTGGCGGTGGGTGGTGGTGGGGGTGGGAGGTGATGGTGGTGGGTGGTGGTGGGAGTGGGAGGTGATGGTGGTGGGTGGTGGTGGGAGGTGATGGTGGTGGGTGGTGGTGGGAGGTGAGGTGGTGGGTGGTGGTGGGTGGTGGTGGCAGTGGGAGGTGGTGAGTGGTGAGGGGTGGTGGGTGGTGGCTGGAGGGGGTTTGATGGGGTGAGGTGGTGGCGGTGGGTGGTGGTGGCAGTTGGAGGTGGTTACAGTGGGAGGTAGTGATGGTGGTGGTGGCAATGGGTGGTGTGGTGGCAGTGGGAGGTGGTGGTGGTGTGGTGGCGGTGTGAGGTGGCGGTGGTGGTGTGGTGGCGGTGTGAGGTGGCGGTGGTGGTGTGGTAGCGGTGCTGGGAGGTGCTTAGACAGTAAGCCTACATGTTAGTTCTCATACCCTCCAGTAGAGCGAGTAGGTGTAGCTGGGTATGCCTTCCCAATTCCTGTCTCTCATGCCTGCCACTAGGAAAGTGTCCCCATAGAGCAGTGCTGCCATCTTGCTGGCCTTAGCCCTGGCCTCAGGCTGCTAGATGCTGTATCTGGCTCACTGCGCCACCACAAGTGTACTCCCTCTCTTCCTCGCGGGCAAGGGTATGGCCCCTCAGGGCTACATTAACGCAGGGTAAATAAGCCGTATGAAGCCTTAAACATACCACGAATAGGTCCTCTGAGTTTATGAACCCACACACCACCCAAAACACACACTCACGAGTTGGCGAAGGTAGTAAGATTGCACATATTAATTGATAGATTTACTCTCCTAGGAAGGTCTAGGTAGGTTTGTACAGTTAGTTACTAATATTAGGATTATTGAGGCAACTTTATATATTAATAATGAAGTTCTAGGACCTTATCATGCTGTGGGGTGGTCTAATTAAAGTACAAATTAGTGACGCACTCTTGACTAAACCACAACAATGACGGGTGAGACTCAGAAAGGAACTGCCCAAGCTCTAAGTCAGCTAAAGCGGTCTATGAGAGCCCACAAGGGACGCTTAAACCATGCGTTTGGGGAGTGCCAAGATATCAGACGAAACCCAGATGTAAATTGTGAGGATCTAGAAAAGTGCTTAGAGCTTTTAGAGGGAAGGCTATAGGCCTTGGAGACAGCCTATCTCCATTATGAGACAGAAGCCTATGAGGCAGATGAGTCTGAGGATATTGTCGAGGCAGCTCGGAAGGAATACAATGAGCAGAGGGCCGAATGTAAAGCGGAGATGAGGCTCTGCAAACAGTTAATGAAAACATTGAAGGCTGAAATGGCAGGGGCAGCAAAAAGCATTCCAAGGGACACAGATAGCAACAATCATGCTAATATGTTGCCCAGATTACCCCAGTTGAGTTTATCAATGTTTGACGGAACCTTGACAGAGTACATTGCTTTCTGGGATCAGTTTAAAGCCCAGATAGATGACAGGGATGATTTGTCGGATGCTGCCAAATTGCAGTATTTACGTTCACAGCTCAAAGGTAAAGCCCTGGACTTGGTCCGGCATTACCAAACCACTGATATTAATTATCAACATGCCAAGGATCAACTAAAGGATGCATTTGGCAATGCAGAGGAGATAAAGACTGCTATATTTTATCGATTGGCTGATCTTAAGGTTTGCCGTCATGACCATCAGAGTGTAGAGAAGTTCTGCATCAAAGTCATGAGCTTGACAAATAGTCTCAAAGATCTACATGATTGGTGGGATTGGAATGGATAGTCAGTCGGTTGATTCAGAGAAAATTGGCTTGAACTATAGTGCACGAATTACATTTAATGTACCAGACAAACCGGTTTACAATACAGCAAATTATTGAGGGGTTGGGAGATCTCATTTCTCATTTGAGCATATGTGAGAGAGAAGAGTCACCACTATCATCACATAAACAAACATGAGATCAATTTAAAGATCATAAGGTTAACGTTGGAGTGTACTATGGCAAATAAGTGTCCAAGACAAGGACCTCTAAACAGACCCTCAGAGACACTCGTACCAGAATATGCGTGTTCTGCGAAAGCGAACACACTAGCACGAGTTGCACTCGGTATACAACAATGGGCAGTAGGCAGCGGAGACTAAAGTAGTTGCAGCTAAGCTTAAGGTGTTGTGGGGGACATGAGGCAGAAGATTGCCAATCACATCTTTGGGAGTGCTATAACTGCCGGAAAGGTAAGCACCATACTGCACTATGTCCCAATAATTTAAGGGAACCCCAGGCTAGTAGGGACGTTTCTCGGGTAGAGATAGAAAGCGAGTCCAAGCCTGAAGTGGAAGCCAGCGTGATTAGTGTAGGCAAAGTCTCTAATCTGAGTGAGAATCACAGAGTTGCTGCCCTGCCTACAGTCATGGCAGGGGTTCGTGAACGAGAACAGGTCCGAAATAACCCGATTATTCTTTGACTCGGGAGCACAAGTATCCATAATAACAGAGAAGTTGGTGGCTAAGCCAAAGTTGAAGGCCACCGACAAAGTTAGTGCGACGACAATGGGAGGTGCTATAAGTCAGGTCCCGCCCAAGTCTTACGAAGTTGTGGATGTCACTGTTAAACTGGGTGGACATCACAGAAATATTACAGCCTTGGTAGTAAAGACGTTACCTGCGGCAATTACGGCCAGAGGCCTTGCTGCAGCAGCCAAGCGATTGAAAGACCTTGGCGTGAAGCTGGCAGACCAGGAAATTACCACTGACACAGTCAGAAATGTAGGTATCCTGGTGGGAGCCGGCCATATAGATGACTTCCTGTCTACACGACAGACTATTAAGGAAAGAATTGGTTTATACAGATCCCCAGTAGGATATATCATCGGTGGTAGGATTCCACATGAATTCAATGCAACGCCAGAGAGGGGGGATGGTGACACAACGATAGCTGGGGGAATAGTGATAATTAGTATTAGAGTACACGATGAACTGCCAGGTAAGAATAACCAAGTAGGGAGTGACGAACATTCAGCCACCTTGGGGAGAGACTTTTATGGGAACCTAAAGTGGGAGATAGATTGTCATTAAACCCAGGGAACCTCGTATCAGTGGGAAGAAAGGCTACCAGGGCACATGGGCCGCTGGGTGGGGAAGTACGAAGCTGCTCAGACAAGGCTAGACATGCGAAAGACATTAAAGTTAAAGGGAGGGGTGTTAAGACCACAGGGACCAACAAGGTTGCAACCCCAGAGGTCCACACGGCAGAAACTGGACAGTCGGAGTTAGACCAGAGTCTGCTCGGCGAGAGTGACCGGACGGCACTCGTGTCCAGGGCCCGCTATAAGGGCTTGCGGAAGGTGAACTTGATGTAGACTTATCGTCTACCTTCGCCAGTGGGAGGATGTGGAAACTTTATCGGGTTGCTCAAGTTCCACAGGGTAAGTGCTCCGTACAAAACCTTAACATGCCACCGGTAGGTCCTCTGAGTTTATGAACCCACACACCCACCCAAACACACTCACGAGTTGGTGAAGGTAGAGAGATAGTACATACTAATTGATAGATTTACTCTCCTAGGAAGGTCTAGGTAGGTTTGTACAATTAATGACTAATATTAGGATTATTGAGGCAACTTTATATATTAATAATGTAGTTCTAGTACTTAAACATAGGTAGATTTAGGCCTCAATAGACGAACATTAGGTTATATAAGCCAACGAGAAATGGCAATCCCATGCTGAGGACAGGCAGTGTGGGTCCCACAACGCATGACCTGCGTTCTTCTTAGATTAGACACCATCGAGTCAACAAGTGCCGTGTACAACTGTGCGGCAAACTCGCGTGTCTACCACCATCAGACCTGGGGAACTCGGAGAAGACATCCCGAAGTACTGTGGATATCTTTCTCCATTCAGACCCATTACAGTAAGACAATACCTTTCTTTCAGTATCTGGCCAGTTTTCTGGGGAAAAACGTGAGTGAGTTGAACTGTGGGTCTCGTGGAGACGGACGCTATTACATCAGAAGGTACCAGCGTCCCCTCTTAAGTACAAGTCTAGGAGCTAGTGTCCCATACTGCAAAATTCACCATCCAGGCAAACAGAGACAAAGAGCGTTCATTCCACTCACTACTTTGTATGTTGAAGCGAGCTTCTTCCTGAGACTGTCTACATCTGACAAGGCTGAGTTAAGATTCTAATACAACAAAAATGAGAAAATATTGACAACCAATACGAGTCAAAGTCAATCCATAAATGGACAATCCTCTGTCCACTTTAGAACAAAGTTTGTCCACTCAGGACAGATACATGTTAAAACTAAGTATCTAAAGTGGTTAGGTCGAACCATGTAGTATCAACAGAAGAGTACAGACATTGTAGATTAGCCGCAGAAACCAGACAATGCTGAAGTTCTAAGTCCCAAAACACCTATGTATAAAACATTGTGCTTACGAGTGATGGTATGTTAAGTTAGACACAGCAAATGTTCACGTCCTCACCAGTCGTCATCACATCACTAAATGATATTTGAGTTGGTGACGTGGAGGGTGGAAGGCTACGTCTAACAGTTCACCAAATCCCTTCTATGTCTGTCACTAATGCAAGTAGTTCATGCGGAGCTTACAATAAAAAAAATAAGTAATTTAATACTAAGGTCTAGATATTTTCTCAACTGTAAGACAATAAAATGAGTCCTGTATGACATTGAAAATACTAACGACAAATATTAAGAAATTAACAAGAAATTGACAGGAACTAAATCTGTACAGATAAACGGAAGTATTTGTTGTAGTATTTATTGAAAAAAATTAGTCTAAATTATTTTTAATTAAGGCATCTATTTCCAAGCAGGAGAGTTAAGCTACTAATAGATAACGAGAGATGAGTTCATATTATTATATTTGCCTGCAGTGGTAATATAGGTTAATTAAAGGTAAATATGTACACAGAGATAAGTTTTGGGAGTTTTTTATTGTCATGGCGCTATCTCCGTCTTGACTCTTATTCTTTAACTTTTAATTATGTTTCCACTTTTTATCTTAATCCTCTTTTTCCTTCATCTTTGGTCTGTCTCTTTCCATCATTTTTCTCTTCTTCTTTTCCTTCTTCCTCTTCTTTAGTTTATTTTCTATTTCTTCTTCTTCTTCCTCCTCCTCCTCCTCTTCTTCTTCTTCTTCTTTTTCTTCCTCTTCTCATACTCATAAACTTCCTCTTTCGCCTGCTCTTTATCCCTCCTTTTCCATGTTCTTCTCCTCCCCACCTCTTCTTTTTCCTCTTTCTCGTACTCTTCCTCTTCTCCCTGTTCATGTTCCTCTTCTCATTTCTCTTCCTCTTCCTCCTCCTCCTCACTCCCTCCTCCTTTCTGCTTGTTCTTTTGATATTTCCATTAGGCATAAGTCCTCTTCTTTTCGCAAATGAGAAAATAATGGAATAAAATAAATCATTATGTATTAAAAAATGGCATCATAGATCTGTGATAATTTGTGCTTGAGACAAACAAATATATTCCGTCAGCAGTTTTCAATGAAGACAAATTAACGAGAAATTTGGGTTTTGTGCACACCATAGTTAGTGTAACAGAAAGCGTAATTTGAGCCAACTACTCCTCCCATGGACAGTACCAACGACACCTCCCACGTTATTTCTCGCATCTGTAATACCAGTTACACCTCCCACGTTATTTATCGCATCTGTAATACCAGTTACACCTCCCACGTTTTTCTCACATGTACAGTACCAGCTACTATACTTCCCACGTTATCACATCGGTACGAACTACACCCACTAAATGACAGAAGAGTGAAGAATGCAGAAATATTTTTTGATTCCGTCTGAAGGTCGCTTAGACAAACCTACTGACATTAGTACTAAATCCATTAAAATTCGAAAAAGAAATTGAAAATATGCTCGCTCACTCAGCACCTGGATAGATTCATGAAATTCCCTATTTAATAAAAGTGCAAAGTATCACTAGCACGAGCCCTCGGTATTCGTTGGAGAATGATACTATATCTAGGCGAAATACCAGAGACGTTAAAGAGTGCAGACATAGTTCCTTTTCACAGGGAAGTAGAGCACTAGCTGAGTAACCCAAACCAGCACAGTTTTAGAACTGGACGATCATGCCTGTTACAGCTGCTGAACCATTATAACAATTCTGAGGCTTTGGAAGAAAACGCAGATATGATATACAATGATTTTGCAAGGCGTTTGACAAATGCGATCATCAGGTGACTGCACACAAAATGAGTCATAGGCATTACAGGGAAGGTAAACATATGAATTTTCAGGTTCCTAACACACACAACACAAAAAGTAGTAGTAAACAGAGCAAAATGCAGTATCAGAGGAAAAAAACTCAGTTCCCCAATGCACTGCCTTGGCACTTCTGCTGTTTCTTATCTTAATAGCAAACATAGATAAAGTCACCCTTCATAGTTTTGCATCCTCATTTGCAGCTGACACTAAAATAAGCATGAAAGTCACTTCGGTATTAGACACTGAAAAATTACAGGAAGATATATGCAGGATTTTCCAGTGGGCAGTGGAGATAAGTTTCAGCTGCTTAGGTCAAATAGGCCAAAAGGAACACGACCTTTCTTTCAAAAATCACAATAAGTTCCAACATAATGACGACGTGGATAATGAGAACTTTCAAAACAAAGGAAATAATACCAATGGTGATACTTTTCAAGCAGCTTGTTTTTTCTCATTTGGAATATTGTTTAGTGTTGACGGCCCCGTTCAGGGGAGGAGATATATTAAAGCTTGAACTGATACAGAAATTGTTTACTGCTCGCATAGAGCCAATAAAGCATTTAAATTACTGGGAACGCATTAATGACCCAAGTGAACGTGATAATGATAATGCCTCACAAACTAACTGAAGAGACATTTGTGTAAATAGGTAGATAAAACAGTGAGCTGACAAATAAAAGCCCATAACACATAAAACGGTATATACCTTCACTGTAATAAATAATAAAAATAAATAATAAATAATATTTCTCTTTTAAAGAACTTTATCAAGTAATACAGAAAATGCGTCATGTGAACGGCTGGGCTGAGTTCGAGGGTCATGTGATTTATACTCATATGTGACGAATATCTTGTTTTTATGTACTTTTCTGTAGCGAATACATATTACATAATAAGAAGTAACACTGATTTACGTATCTGTCATCTACTTACAATATTAATAATGACTGGCAAAATGGAAATCAAATGTGAGAGAAATACTGAAGAAATGACAAGATAGCTTAGAGACAGAAAGATAAACATGAATGGGAAGAATAACAAACTGACAGGAGAGGATAGGCAGAATACGATACAGAGTTAGCGACGATAAACTAAGAGACAAAATGATAGGAACGAGTAAATTAAGAGACATATCAAAAGAGATGGGTAAACTAAGAGACAAAGTCAAGCTTTCAGTGAATAATAAATAACTGGTCACTGTGGATCTGGCTGGCCATTTAAGGAATGACTGGCCAGCAATTAAGCTTGAGCCTTTACCAAGAGTCAGCTAGCCATTAACAGCTTAATTAAACAGTTCTTTTAAATACAGCCGAGCAGATTTGTTCTCCAACCAAATTAATCTTCGTGAAACTGCAACAATTCTGTATGTAAAGTTATCTCTCTCTCTGAAAAATTCATTGTAAATGTAATTAAGTTATCATGAACATCACTGGAAAGTTCTTAGTATACATGTGGCGGTGATTGAAATGACATTGAAACTTCAATTTTATGCGAATGTAAAAAATTACATTTCAAAATTTTTGAGGTATAAAGTTGCACAAATTATTTCTAGCCAAATCATACCACGGTTGGGGTTCAAACCCGCGGTTAGATTCTCAAAACTTCAGACCGCAATTTCAAATTAAAGTTTAAGGTATCATCTAACATATGTGATACTTGAGTGAGGTATCACCTCACATGGGTGATACTTGAGTGAGGTATCACCTCACATGGGTGATACTTGAGTGAGGTATCACCTCACATGGGTGATACTTGAGTGAGGTATCACCTCACATGGGTGATACTTGAGTGAGGTATCACCTCACATGGGTGATACTTGAGTAAGGTATCACCTCACATGGGTGATACTTGAGTGAGGTATCACCTCACATGGGTGATACTTGAGTGAGGTATCACCTCACATGGGTGATACTTGAGTGAGGTATCACCTCACATGGGTGATACTTGAGTGAGGTATCACCTCACATGGGTGATACTTGAGTGAGGTATCATCTCACTTTCTAGCATATAAAAAGTGCCTACCCTCAGTATTCCTCTGAAGATGTGTCAGCACATGAAAAACGCTTAGGATTTCAAAATATATTTTCAGTGAGGTAAATTTTTTTATAGTTGTAGTCACGCGTATTATTGCAAGCGAAAATTTGTGTATGCAATAATTTCGCAAACAACATTCTGAACCTAATGTCTAGACCATGAAGTCCGAATTGATCAGCCGACATCCTGCCGCAAATACACCTATGTTCGGTGAGTTTGGGGGCGGCTAGGCGAGAGCACCACCAATCCGAATGGCCTGTGGGTCGAGTCGAGTCCCAAGAGTGGAATTGGGAACAGCTAAAAGGAAATCTGAGTGTGTTGCCTTCACCGCTAGGAGACGAGTTTTGTCCTTTCCTGAAGCGTTGGTGAGCATTGTGTTGGCAATTTTTTCCATTATCGGTTTGTCCCAGTGGGACTGTTTGTGCTCTTTGGGAGGAACTGGGCTGCTTGAAGGGTCTACAAGAGTGTCCCACAGCATGGCTGCTTCAATGAACTTGGGGTCTTGTGCTCCTACCGAACCTCTCAAGCGTTCGGGGACAATCTCCTTGGCTAGTCCACTGGAAGCTAAACATGAGGACAGAAGTGCTGATAAAGCTACCTGCATTGCCGTGCGCACCCCTATACCTCCCAGTCGCACTGCATGAGTTGCCTGATGTGATTGCTGATCTTCTAGTGACAGATTCAGTGTCTTCTTAAAGATTGATCTCAGGAGTGAATCATATTCGTTGAGTGTTGGGTTGTCCTGAAGAAGTGTGTTTTCAGAGTAAGACACCTTGTGAGGTGATACAGGACATCATGGGCATCCAGATCCCTTATTCCCTCCTCCATTCTCCTCAGGTCATTCAGTTTGTCCTTGAGGACTGTGTCGATGACCTGATGACCCAGTCGTGGTGAAAAGGTTAAACTTGCAATTTTAGCTTAAATAGCAATGCTCTTCTTCCCGAATAAGGCAAGCAAAACTTTGTGTATGCAATAATTTCACAAAAATCATTCTAAACTTATTGAAAAATAATATATTTCATTGTGTTTGTTTATTAAATTATTGTAAACTTATCTAAAATATATTTAGTAGGATTAGGCTAAATTAAATTGCACTTGTTATAATAAGGTTAAGTAAGTTTTCTAAGGTTCTTTTAATACAAAATTATTAATTTTTACATTAACATTAATGAAAAAGTATATCTATAAACGTACATGAATTTTTTTTAGAAAAGATTAAATTTTAAATGAGTTCTTACTAATTGACCAATTTTACCTATTCAGCATGACATATATATATAATATTATTATATTGTTAACACAACGGCCGTCTCCCACCAAGGTAGGGTAGCCCGAAAAAGAAATACTTTCACCATCATTCACTCCATCACTTTCGTGCCAGAGTTGCGATTATACTACAGTAATAAAACTGCAACATTAACACCCCTCCTTCAGAGTGCAGGCATTGTACTTCCCATCTCCAGGACTCAAGTCCGGCCTGCTGGCTTCCATGAATCCCTTCATAAACATTATCCTGCTCACACTCCTACAGTACGTCAAGTCTTAACTATTTGTCTCCATTTGCTCCTATCTAACAGGCTCACACATGGTTCCTGGAAGTCCAAGCCCCTTGCACACAAAACCTCCTTTACCCCCTCCCTCCCATTGTATTTTGTTCCATCCTCTCTTCATGTCAAAACCATATCAATAACCCCTCCTCCGCCCTCTGGATAATAGTTTTGGTAATCTCACACCTCCTCCTAATTTCCAAACTACGGATTCTCTACATTATATTCACACCACACATTGCCCTCAGACATATCTCCACTGCCTCCAACCTTCTCCTAGTTGCAAGATTCACTATGCTTCACAAACATATAAAAGTGTTGATATAACTATACTCTTAAACATTCCCATCTTTGCTTCCATGGACAAAGTTCTTTGTCCTCTCAGACTCCTAAGTGCACCACTCACCTTTTTCCCCTCCTCAATTCTATGATTCACCTCAACTGTCATAGACCCATCTGCTGACACGTCCACTCCTAAAAATCTGAATACATTCACCTCCTCCATACTCTCTCCCTCCAATCTGATATCCAATCTTTTGTTACCTAATTTTTTTATCCTCCTCACCTTACTCTTTCTTATATTCACTTTTAATCTTAATTTTTTTTTTTTTGTAGGTTTATAAACTAAAGGAGGCAGTTAGGGTAAGATATAAATAACTATTTGAGAATAGATGGGATATTGAGAGTATAGGCAATGGAGTTGAAGATGTATGGGGTAAGTTTAAAAAAATAGTGTTAGAGTGTTCAGCAGAAGTTTGTGGTTACAAACGGTGCGGGAGGGTGAAAGAGCGATTGGTGGAATGATGATGTTTTTACAAAGGTTTTTAGAAAGTAGAAGTGATGCAAGGAGGGAGGAGTATATGGAGAGAAAAAGAGAGGTTAAGAAAGTGGTGAAGCAATTGTAAAAAGACAGCAAATGAAAGAGTGGGTGAGATGTTATCAACAAATTTTGTTGAAAAGAAGGAAAAGTTTTGGAGTGAGAATAATAAGTTGAGGAAGCCTAGGGAACAAATGGATTAGTCAGTTAAACATAGGAGAGGAGAGTTATTAAATGGAGAGTTAGAGGTATCGGGAAGATGGAGGGAATATTTTGAAGAACTGTTAAATGTTGATGAAGACAGGAACGCTGTGAATTCGTGTATAGGGCAAGGATGAATAACATCTTATAGGAGCGAGTAAGAACCAGTTGTGAGTGTAGGGGAAGTGCGTGGGAGAGTGGGTAGAATGGAAGGGGTAATGCAGATGGGATTGACGGGATAAAGAGAGAAATGTTAAAAGCAGGTGGGGATATAACTTTGAAGTGGTTGGTGCTTTTATTTAATAAATGTATGGAAGAGGGTAAGGTAACTAGGGATTGGCATAGTGCATGCAAAAATCATAGGGGAATAAGTCTGTTGAGTGTACCTGGTAAAGTGAATGGTAGAGTTATTATTGAAAGAATTAAGAGTGAGACGGAAAGTAGGATAGCAGACGAACAAGGAGGCTTTAGGAAAGGTAGGGGGGTGTAGACCAAATGGTTTTTGCGGCATTTATGGATTTGGAAAAGGCACATGATAGGGTGGATAGGGAAGCAACGTGGCAGAAGTTGCAAATGTATCGAATAACAGGTAGGTTATTGAAAGCAGTAAAGAGTGTTTACGAGGATAGTGAGGCTCATGGTAGAGTATGTAGGCGAGAGGGAGATTATTTCCCAATAAAAGTAGGCCTTAGACAGGGATGTGTGATGTCACCATGGTTGTTGAACATATTTATTGATGGGGTTGTAAGAGAAGTGAATGTTCGGGTGTTGGCAAGAGGTGTGGGGTTAAAAGATAAAGAATCTAACACAAAGTGTGAGTTGTCACAGTTGCTCTTTGCTGATGACACTGTGGTTTTGGGAGATTCTGAAGAGAAGTTGCAGAGGTTGGTGGATGAGTTTGGTAAGGTATGTAAAAGAAGGAAATTAAAAGTTAATATAGGAAAGAGTAAGGTGATGAGGATAACAAAAATAATAGGTAATGGAAGATTGAATATAAGATTGGAGGGAGAGAGTATGGAGGAGGTGAATGTATTCAGATATTTGGGAGTGGCCATGTCAGCGGATGGGTCTATGAAAGAGGAGGTAAATCATAGCATTGACGAGGGGAAAAATGCCAGTGGTGCACTGAGGAGTTTCTGGAGACAAAAAACTTTATCCATGAAAGCAAAGAGGGGAATGTTTGAGAGTATAGTTATACCAACACTCTTGAATGGGTGTGAGACATGGGTTGTGAATGTTGCAACAAGGAGAAGGCTGGAGGCAATGGAGACGTCATGTCTGTGGGCAATGTGTGATGTGAATATAATGCAGAGAATCCGTAGTTTGGAGATTAGGAGGTGTGGGATTACCGAAACTATTATCCAGAGGGCTGAGGAGGGGTTGTTGAGGTGGTTTGGACATGTAGAGGTGATGGAACAAAATAGAATGACTTCGAGAGTGTATAAATCTGTAGTGAAGGAAGGCGGGGTAGGGGTCAGCCTAGGAAAGGTTGGAGGGAGGGGGTAAAGGAGGTTTTGTGTGCGAGGGGCTTGGACTTTCAGCAAAGCGTGAGTGAGCGTGTTATATAGGAGCAAATGGAGACAATTGGTTTTCAGGACTTGACGTGCTGTTGGAGTGTGAGCAATGTAACATTTATGAAGGGATTCAGGGAAATCGTCAGGCCGGACTTGGTTCCTGGAGATGGGAAGTACAGTGCCGAACTGTAGTGTAATCACGCCTCTGGCAAGACGGTGATGGAGTGAATGATGAAAGTTTTTCTTTTTCGGGCCACCCTGCCTGGGTGAGAAACGGCCAATGTGTTAAATATATATATATATATATATATATATATATATATATATATATATATATATATATATATATATATATATATATATATATATATACACACACATGTATGAATGTTTGAAAGTGTTGAATGATGATGAAAGTATATTATTTTTGGTGATTTTTCTTTCTTTTTGGGTCACCCTGCCTCGGTGGAAGACGGCCGACTTGTTGAGAGAGAAAAAAAATATATATATATATATATATATATATATATATATATATATATATATATATATATATATATATATATATATATATATATATATATATATATATATATCACAGTGGACCCCGAGTTTCGTAAAAACTTCACTCCTGAAGTCTGCTCAAGTGCCATTACCGAACGAATTTACTCCCTTAAGGAAAAATTTCACGTAGGTTAGTCTATTTCAGACCCCCAAAAATACACTTCCACAAGAACTTACAAAATTATACTTACATAATTGCACGATTTCCGGGGTATTCGTTAACCGAGGGTCCACTGTATATATATATATATATATATATGATGGGGTCCACCTCTTGTGTAAATTGTGGGACCCATTGCCTCGGAGAAGTGGATAAAAAGGCTTCAAGGAAGAATATTTAGATTTCTTTCCACTTCCCTACCACCCCATCTTTTTTATACAAACTTTATTTCAAGTCAAAGTACATAGGGAGTAAAACAACATAGATAACAACTCAGAGCTACATGTCAAATACTTCGTCCAGCTCCCCGGCAGTGGGCCGCGCGTGTGTGTGTATGTGTATATATATATATATATATATATATATATATATATATATATATATATATATATATATATAATATATATATATATATATATATATATTATATATATATATATATATATATATATATATATATATATATATATATATATTAGCAAAAATTATATCAGTATTTTTTACTTTCATTCTTGTACTACTTATTTTGTTGTTGTCCCTGACATTGGTAGCACACCAAATATTTTTAAAGATTGAAAAAAAAGTATGTAATACAACAAAATGATCATCAGCTTAAAAAATTAGCAGAGAAATATATGACAGACTCATACGTCGAAAAATGCAACTAAATCTCACATACTGAAATGGAAAACCATTTATTTTTTTAAATTTGGGGTTTTGACAACCTTACTGTCGAAACTTAATTGGTCCCCCTAAAATTCCACGAACGGGTTCACAGTAAATTAGTTTTAGGAGCCCTTAATATCCACCCAAACAAACAATAGATGGTGAATTCTGTGAGTTTGTACATACTAATTGATAGATTTATCCTCTAAGGAAGGTGTTAGGATTAAGCTGTTAGTGACTAATATTAGAATTAATAATGTGGCCTAGATCTTTACATAGGTAGGCTTAGTCCTTAATATAGGTGAATATTAGGTTATATTAGATAAAGTGAACTATCAACACCATGCTTGAACGGAGGCAGGAAGGTGATAATTTACCGCAAGCTACAGCTCTGTGCCCCACATGTCTTCAAAATTCTCGGCCGGTGGGGCAAAGAATCATAGAGGCTTCCCAAAGTACTGAGGACTTTTGTCGGACTTTGAAAATGTTCTGTGAAACATATTTCTGGGAATACCTGTGAATGAATTGCTTTTGTTGCATGTTTTTCAATGTTAACCCCCTCGTTTTTCTTGTTTTCAGCTGACAAAAACCTCGTTGATAATGCACATCGAGCTAGCGTACGCAATCCCTTTTCACCCATGTTACTGTTTCTTACTTTTTATTGACCATATATCAGGCTGCCAGATCCAGTTTATGTCAATATAAGAGATGGCATCTGGCTGAAAGTGCTTCAGCTCACAACAGGCTGCTTACTAAGCCAAAATGGCGCCTGAAAACATCTACATATTGCTGATAAGTCTGGTTCGTGCTCGGGTATTCTACACTACTGTGACTGACTATTTTAAGCAAACAAATAAATGATCTTTCCAATTTACATAGAATAAAGAGAGCCTTATGTAACAGTCATTGGTCCATTGCTGGTGAATGATAAGTCAGTAGCACTCTACAAGGATAACATGATAGACAGCATGACAACATGCAAAGCGGCCAGTACACTGGTGAGAGAATACCTTCGTTTTGCAGTGTTCAAGGCATGAAGTGTAGTAGTCACATTTGCTGGTCATCCGTCACCATCTATTAGCTGGTCGTCCACTTGGTGTTTAGGCCATTGCAAGTGGTGCCCAGCACAGTCACAGGCACACAGCCAGTCTTCCCTCCTCGTAGATATAACGGTGATATGCGAAAATGGTAATAGTGATATGTCATGATATTTAGTTTTTTAATGACAATTAGTGATGTGTCATGTGGTATTTTCAACACCTGTAACTATTGAAGTGTTGAGTGATGTTGCACCAGTGCTACCATGAGAATAATTGATGTAGGTGAAGTTATTGCAACACTGGTGTTTCTTCGTATGATATAACCTCTTCTTCCCTCTAAGCTTCACCGGAATACATATTTATATAGATGTTTTTGTGTTTAAAAAAAAAAAAAAGATGAACCCTGAGTAAAATATCTTTTTTATATTCCTGCTTGTAGACTTGCTGTCCCAGTTACCAATAAGTGATGTAGCAAAAAGCAGGTGTTATTGCAAGCACCAGTTGAAGTTGCAAACACCAGGTGATGTAAATAACATTAGTCAGTGTAGCAATCACCAAGTGAAGGCTCAAAAATTAGGTAACATTGTAGTCTTCGGTAATATTGTAAATATCATGTGAATACCTGGTGATGTGAATACCTGGTGATGTGAATACCTGGAGATGTGAATTACAGATCACATGAATATCTGATGTTAGAACAATAGATGATACTGCAATCCTTTGTTGCTATGCAAGACAAAAATAAATGCTGTACTGCTGATCTCTCTCAATTATTGTCTTCTGGTTTCACTGTTAATTAGGTAGATAATTAAGTATCACATACATTTATTTTTAACATGGATTGCATTCACATAAAATATTCACTGTGACCGATTACTTTGTCATATATTTATAATCAGCAAAACGTAATTAACTACAAGCATTATATTATGCGGATTAAGTATTATAAAAAGGTGAAATCCGAAGCAGAACAGCGAGTGTTTACGACTCATACAACAAGTCATACCACAGGTTTAATTAAAACAGTGAACCAGAAAAATGAGGAAAACCACATGTTTTATTTCCGGCATCATGCACAAGCTATCTCGTTTTGGCTTATCAGTTCCATGAACGGCTGAGCAATTTGTTATATTTTATCACTGTGATAAAAAATTATCGAGCAGTGTCTTTCATCCTTTGACCTCCGCCCTCTGTGAAGGCTGTTTCTGAACCCGCCTTTCACTCCCCTGCTGCTGGAAAACTACATAGATAACCTGTTAAAGTGGTGAACACATTATAAGAACGAGATGCAGGTCTTACTGCACTCCATGTTTATCTCAGGAAAAAAATACATTGTTTTACATAACACGATTATATTCTTGAAAGGCAAGACAGGTCAGTCATTAAGAACTTGCATCCCTTAAAGAAGAAATTGGAATATTAAAGTGAGGAAATCTTTTTCGTGTAAGACGAAGTCGAGCGGCGATAAAAATGCTCAAGAATAAAAATCACCGAGAATTAATCTGAAGTAGCAAGACTGTGTGTGTGTGTGTGTGTGTGTGTGTGTGTGTGTGTGTGTGTGTGTGTGTGTGTGTTTGTGTGTGTGTGTGTGTACTCCCCTAGTTCTACTCACGTAGTTGTGGTTGCAGGGGTCGAGTCATAGCTCCTGGCCCCGCCTCTTCACTGGCCGTTACTGGGTCACTCTGCCTTCGCCATGAGCCTTACCATACCTCTTCTTGAAGCTATGAATGGATCCTGCCTCCACTACATCACTTCCCAAGCTATTCCACTTCCTGACCAAACTGACTGAAGAAATACTTCCTAACATCCCTATGATTCATCCGAGTCTTCAACTTCCAACTGTGACCCCTTGTTGCTGTGTCCCATCTCTGGAACATTCTGTTTCTGTCCACCTTGTCAATTCTTCTCAGTATTACTCCAGTATGGGCCTAACGTACACAGTGTACAGGGTTCTGAACGATTCTTTATTAAGATGTCGGAATGCTGTTCTTAGGTTTGCTAGGCACCCGTATGCTGCAGCAGTTATTTGGTTGATGTGCGCCTCAGGAGATGTGCTCGGTATTATACTCACCCCAAGATCTTTTTCCTTGAGTGAGTTTTGTAGTCTTTGGCTCCCTAGACTGTACTCCGTCTGCGGGCGTGTGTGGGCGTGTGTGTGTGTGTGTGTGTGTGCCTATTTATGAACATGCATGTCAGGTTGCATGGGAAAGGGATAAACTCCAGCTCTTGGCTCTTCCTATTAGCTTTACTAAATTGAACAAATAATTCTTGACGTCTCTGAGGGTTCATTATAGTGTGGAATTTCCAATCTCTTTTTTCACTTGTGCCGATGCTTTCTATCTCTCGCTTTCTGCTATCTACCCACAGCAGGTTTGTGCAACCAGCTATTGTCTTCTCTTTGCTCTACCTTCTTTCTGTGGCATAAGGTTTGGTATTTGCATTCTTTTTTTTTAGGTTCATTTACTGCAGCTCCGTCAAATGAAAGGATTCTCTCCATTTACAGGATAGTCGGCTTACATTTACAGGACAGTCGGCCTACATTTACAGGACAGTCGGCTTACATTTACAGGAGAGTCGGCTTACATTTACAGGAGAGTCGGCTTACATTTACAGGACAGTCGGCTTACATACTACAACTAAACGCTCCAGTATGAATCTCACGTGCTGGTTGAGAACCTTTTTAAACGAGTTTTTCTCTTAAGTTTTTTTAATGTCTCTCCTCTGTTTGAATGTTTTCTCGTCCTGCTGATGTTATTCTAGTAAAATACTTCAAAGCAGATATGGAAAATCGAATTAGTTAGCCGATTTCCCGTTGTTCTTAATGCTTAAGGAGGGCGAAAAGACGTTAGGAGTGAGCAGAGAAGACCTGTAACATGATACTGGTGTACGAACACGTGCGTTGATAGATTTTAGCTACCAACAGCCTTAACTGTAAGCCTTAGTAGTCTAATATTCAGTTTCTTGTATATGTACGTAAGTTCAAGTAGACTAAGAATGTAAGTTTAGCAACTTAGTATATACGATAACTTCAATTAGGCCTCCACAGTTGACTCCAGAGTGCCACCTCCTGAGGTTTGCACAGCCTACCAGGGCCTGTAACAGGCTGTCACTCAACCCAGTTCACAGAGACGGAACGACGTCCCCTCGTCTCGCTAATAGGGTGTATAATTAGTGACTGAATGTAGGGTGTTTCGCGGTGTTCCCGGGGAATTTCGTGACACACCAGAGGCTGTAAAAATGAATTCATTCCTAAGTAAATTAATAAGTAAGAGAATCCATGTGGAGATCGGAAATACCCCAACACCGGGAACACGAATACTACCCTTGTCTATATAGAGGTAAGACATCCTTTAAGGAGCATAGAATGACAGGTATTTCTCTAGGATTTAATTAATGATTTAGTTGGAGGATTAGCTCATCAGGTCGCCAACCACAGTAACACATCCATGTTCAAGACAAGAGTCTTGTTTTGGGCGACGTGCTTATGTCCGGGTCTTTTTCTTAGTTTCTGTCAGCTTTTCTTCTGAAACAATTCACGGTTTTCTTCCTCTTTACTTCGTCTTTCACCTTCATAAGTTCACTTATGCTCTTGTTCAATTCCAATAACCATTTATTTGTCTTTTCCTGAAGTCTATCCAGGATTTCTTTCACACTTCTTTTATCCTCTTCAGCTGTTTATACACACAATGAACAGTACTGGGCCTCATACATGTCTGTTAAAATCTAATGTAGTGCCTTTATTTATTATATTGTTCAAGCATTCCTCTAATCAATGTTAATACTGTAACTTATCGCCGATCTGCTTCTTCAGTCTACTACGTAGCCTTCTCTGTGGCACCATATCCAAAATATAGTACAGTCATCTCTCTTTTCACTCATGTCTATCAATCCAAGAAATATCTCCATAAAATATGTATATATTGAGTAAGTACTATTAGGAATCAAGTATTTTTTTGATGTTCGCAGGTTTTTTTTTCTTAAATTCTTTTCCAGTGTTTTGCATGCTAGTATCACATTCACTATCTTCCAGTCGTCTGGCACTTTATTGGTCAATAATTATTTTTACATGATCAGTATGAGTAACATCAGTAGCATTTCGGGTTCATGTTGCCTTTACCGTATTAAATTGAATCAAGAATTCCATCTCTTCTTCTTTAGTCCCTTTCAACGTTTTGTCTTATATTGTTGGTTCTGGATCTTGACCATTTGACTTAAAATACTATAAAACATTCGGGTAAGCATGTTTTATATTTCCCGTTATTTCTTGTGAGGTTTTCTTATTCCCTCAAATTTATCACACAGTATTTCATTGTCATTTACTTCTAATATTGTTAAAATTATGCTATGTCCATTTCACACTTTTTTCAGCATTTATTCTAATTCAAAGGTAAGTGACATTCCTTTAGCATTGAAATGTTACTAATTATCATATTAATTTAGCATCAATGGAGTTCTGTTGGCTGACAGTGATGCCAGACTGACAGTCAACAAGAGTGTTGATGCAATACAAGTTTAGTACACACTATGTGTAATGGTTCATGTTGGGCTGAGCGAGTTATTTGTGTATTGTTCCAGTCAAGGTATTGTGCCTTTTTATTCTTTATGTTTCTCATCTTTGTCACAGTTATTAGATTTCGGTGGAACCTGGATTATTAGATGTCGCATTTTTGTGAATCCTATGCACTCTCATTATGGCTAGTGCAGTAGAAGAATGTGTGAATGTGTGGCTTAGGAAGAACCGCTAGTGTACATTCATTGCACATTGGACTGTGTTCAAGAGTTAGTGTCTGCAGTACACCTCCCTCCTCACACATTATACTCTGGTGACAGGATCTGCTGCTACTACAAAGCCAAGTCATCCCTGGGTATACGAGACTATCTTAAGAGTCTCTGGGTCAACCATTAAGAATATTACTTGCTCTGTGATTGTGGCGGCGCCAAGGGAAAAGGCCTTCAGACCCCATGAATGTTTTCAGCACCCTTAGAGCTCCCCAAAGCCTCTCAATTTACTTCAGCCACCAAAAGCCGCTTTTGTGATGAAAAGCGTCAGTTATTCAACTTATTTCTAGGTATAAATCTCTGCCTATACTAGATGTTCACATCAAAACTTAAAACAGGAGGAACACTGCAGAGACCTACTGACATACTGTTGGGTAAAAGGATACATAAGCAACGCTTTGCTCTCCAGGACCAAAACTTTGCCCCAATGAAACGTTGCCAGGAGTTGTTTAATGCTTGACAAAACTGTAATTTTAGCAACATTATTACCACTGACTTATTCTCTCAATGCTTAATACGATCACCAAACCTGTATAACTTTATTGAACGATAATATATACCTTTATTATCAGCTAACTTTACTCGCTAATGATATGACTTCCCGATCTCTTTCTTTCACCTTCAAACGGTTTCTTTTCACCTCAGTACAACATCAGGGATATGTCATTCAAAATCATTCTAATAATGATGAAGACTTACCACGGAACGGGTTGGGTTTGAACCCATGGACAGTGACATACCGTAGTTTGTGTGCAGTCGTGTTATTATGATTTTCTGAGCTATGATGAAAATTTTACTGCGAATCACTGACTGACCACCTTAAGTCCGCTTGCCCCTCCAGCTGACTTCAGTTGTGGATCTTATTATGTCACTCCTATCTGAACCTCAGGAAAAGCGCTGTGAAAATGCATGGGAAGGAAACTGACAAGAAGCAGTTCATTAGTGTGACGGGGATGGCACTGATGTGATACAAGAAAAAAATCATGTCATTCACAGGAACTTGCTGTTGATTATCGTCTTAGATATCATCAGCAAATGATTACTTGTGGAGATACTTATCCAGTTTTTCCTTAAGACTTTTACACTTGTCCCAACAAGGTTTCTGACATCTTCTAGTAAGATGTTAAATAGATTGGGACCACGGAACGCAGGAGAGAGTGATATATCATAATCTACACTTGGAAAATCCTGGAAGGGATGGTCCCGAACCTGCTGACAGAAATCACTCCCTACGAAATTAAAAGACTTGGCAGGCGATGCAAAATACCCCCAATGAAAAGTAGGGGAGCCACTGGTACACTAAGAGAAAACACCATTAGTGTCCGGGGCCCAAGACTGTTCAACACCCTCCCACCATGCATAAAGGAAATTACCAATAGGCCCCTTGCTGCCTTCAAGAGGAAGCAGGACAGATTCTTAAAGTTGGTGCCGGATCAGCCGGGTTGTGGTTTGTACGCTGGACTACGTGCGGCGAGCAGCAACAACCTGGTTGATCAGGCCCTAATCCACCGGGGGGCCTGGTCGTGGACCGGGCCGCTGGGGCGTTGATCCCCGGAATACCCTCCAGGTAGACTCCAGGTAGGTAGACGGATGTTGATGCAATGCACTTCCCAGACACAGACAAGCTGAATAACGATTTGTACAGACGAGTTTAAAGCAACTCGTAGCATATTGAAGGCTTCATCAGCGCTGAATCATCAAGATGATTCATTTCTAGAGAAATCATCTATGGTGGTGATGGCATTTAACTATGGTGTGAAAGAGGATGATTTAAGTTTCATTATGAGCGACGTCTTCTTGCAGAGAAGACGATCATGGCGTCACAACTACACTTGAATTTACAACTCTCCTCTCACCAAACTCAATGATAACCAACTTGGAGACAGAAACTCGGAAAATTAATTGGTCTGTATATTTCAACCCCTTGCTTGTGTCCTCTTCAGCAGATACACAAATGAAAGGAGAACATGAAATTATAGATTTGTATAAGCTGGTGTGTATCAGTGTGACTTTGGCAGTTATATCTGAAGCATGTGACCCTAGTTTTTAACTGCCTGTGATTAACAAAAACTTAGTAGAGGAACAGTAATAGTGATAACAGTACAAGTGATATTGCTGTTATGTCTATAAATTAGAAAAGAGACAAGATTACTAACACTTTTGCTTCTAACCATAACAATAAGAGCAGCATATTGACTCACGAAATCGTAATGACACGATTGCAAACAAACCATATCACGGGTGGGGTTCGAACCCGCGGTCAAGTCTCAAAACTCCAGACCGTCGCGTAAGCCCAGTGGCTTACGCGACGGTCTGGAGTTTTGAAACTCTCTGGCCGCGGGTTCGAACCCCACCCGTGGTATGGTTAGCATCATATTACTATAACTTATAAGTTGTTCTGTGACTCATCTGAAAGTAGAATGTATTTATTATGCAGTCAATGAATATCGACCCTTCCGGGAATGACGTTTAATTTGATATTATTATTATTATTATTATTATTATTATTATTATTATTATCATCATCTTCATCTATATTACATTAATTTTGCTGCCAAGTTATTACATTGATCTAATTTCATGCAATTATTGTTTATATACTCTGATGTGAACATTTGTTTTCTCATTCTTATAAAGTGTGAAAAATACATCTTTAGAAACATTGGTATTTTAACTGATCACCAATAAACAACCTAAGTAAAAACGGACTGATTGATCTGCAACCACCTAGCCTCCAACCAACCACCTAGCCTCCATCCAACCACCTAGCCTCCATCCAACCACCTAGCCTCCCTCCAACCCAACCACCTAGCCTCCCTCCAACCCAACCACCTAGCCTCCCTCCAACCCAACCACCTAGCCTCCAACCAACCACCTAGCCTCCATCCAACCACCTAGCCTCCCTCCAACCCAACCACCTAGCCTCCCTCCAACCCAACCACCTAGCCTCTCTCCAACCCAACCACCTAGCCTCCCTCCAACCCAACCACCTAGCCTCCCTCCAACCCAACCACCTAGCCTCCTCCAACCCAACCACCTAGCCTCCCTCCAACCCAACCACCTAGCCTCCCTCCAACCCAACCACCTAGCTTCCCTCCAACCCAACCACCTAGCCTCCCTCCAACCCAACCACCTAGCCTCCTCCAACCCAACCACCTAGCCTCCCTCCAACCCAACCACCTAGCCTCCTCCAACCCAACCACCTAGCCTCCCTCCAACCCAACCACCTAGCCTCCCTACCCCAACCCCCTAGCCTCCTCCACCCAACCACCTAGCCTCCCTCCAACCCAACCACCTAGCCTCCCTCCAACCCAACCACCTAGCCTCCCTCCAACCCAACCACCTAGCCTCCCTCCAACCCAACCACCTAGCCTCCCTCCAACCCAACCACCTAGCCTCCCCAACCCATCCACCTAGCCTCCTCCAACCAACCACCTAGCCTCCTCAACCCAACCACCTAGCCTCCTCAACCCAACCACCTAGCCTCCCTCCAACCCACCACCTAGCCTCCCTCCAACCCAACCACCTAGCCTCCCTCCAACCCATCCACCTAGCCTCCCTCCAACCACCTAGCCTCCCTCCAACCCAACCACCTAGCCTCCCTCCAACCACCTAGGCCAGCTATCTTTCCTCCAACCACCTAGCCTTCCTCCAACCACCTAGGCCAGCTAGCTTTCCTCCAACCACCTAGCCTCCTCCAACCACCTAGCCTAACCCTCCAACCACCTAGCCTCCTCCAACCACCTAGCCACTAGCTTTCTCCAACCACCTAGCCTTCCTCCAACCACCTAGGCCAGCTACTTCCTCCAACCACCTAGCCTTCCTCCAACCACCTAGCATCACCACCTAGCCTTCCTCCAACCACCTGCCTCCTCCAACCACCTTAGGCCAGTCTTTTCAAATCCTCTCAACCACCTAGCCTTCCTCAACCACCTAGCCTTCCCCCATAACCAGCACTACCAGAGCCAGCTAGCTTTCCTCCAACCACCTAGCCTTCCTCCAACCACCTAGGCCAGCTAGCTTTCCTCCAACCACCTAGCCTTCCTCCAACCACCTAGACCAGCTAGCTTTCCTCCAACCACCTAGCCTTCCTCCAACCACCTAGCCTTCCTCCAACCACCTAGGCCAGCTAGCTTTCCTCCAACCACCTAGCCTCCCTCAAACCACCTAGCCTTCCTCCAACCACCTAGGCCAGCTAGCTTTCCTCCAACCACCTAGCCTTCCTCCAACCAGCTAGACCAGCTAGCTTTCCTCCAACCACCTAGCCTTCCTCCAACCACCTAGGCCAGCTAGCTTCCTCCAACCACCTAGCCTAGCTTCCTCCAACCACCTAGCCTACTACTTCTCCAACCACCTAGGCCAGCTACTTCCTCCAACCACCTAGCCTTCCTCCAACCACCTAGGTCAGCTAGCTTTCCTCCAACCACCTAGCCTTCCTCCAACCACCTAGGCCAGCTAGCTTTCCTCCAACCACCTAGCCTTCCTCCAACCACCTAGGCCAGCTAGCTTTCTTCCAACCACCTAGCCTCCCTCCAACCACCTAGCCTTCCTCCAACCACCTAGGTCAGCTAGCTTTCCTCCAACCACCTAGCCTTCCTCCAACCAGCTAGACCAGCTAGCTTTCCTCCAACCACCTAGCCTTCCTCCAACCACCTAGGCCAGCTAGCTTTCCTCCAACCACCTAGCCTTCCTCTAACCACTTAGCCTTCCTCCAACCAGCTAGACCAACTAGCTTTCCTTCAACCACCTAGCCTTCCTCCAACCATCTAGGCCAGCTAGCTTTCCTCCAAACACCTAGCCTCCCTCCAACCACCTAGACCAGCTAGCTTTCCTCCAACCACCTAGCCTTCCTCCAACCAGCTAGGCCAGCTAGCTTTCCTCCAACCACCTAGGCCAGCTAGCTTTCCTCCAACCACCTAGCCTTCCTCCAACCACCTAGGCCAGCTAGCTTTCCTCCAACCACATAGCCTTCCTCCAACCAGCTAGACCAGCTAGCTTTCCTCCAACCACCTAGCCTCCTTCCAACCACCTAGGCCAGCTAGCTTTCCTCCAACCACCTAGCCTTCCTCCAACCACCTAGGCCAGCTAGCTTTCCTCCAACCACCTAGCCTTCCTCCAACCACCTAGGCCAGCTAGCTTTCCTCCAACCACCTAGCCTTCCTCCAACCACCTAGGCCAGCTAGCTTTCCTCCAACCACCTAGCCTCCCTCCAACCACCTAGACCAGCTAGCTTTCCTCCAACCACCTAGCCTTCCTCCAACCACCTAGGCCAGCTAGCTTTCCTCCAACCACCTAGCCTCCCTCCAACCAGCTAGACCAGCTAGCTTTCCTCCAACCACCTAGCCTTCCTCCAACCACCTAGGCCAGCTAGCTTTCCTCCAACCACCTAGCCTCCCTCCAACCACCTAGACCAGCTAGCTTTCCTCCAACCACCTAGCCTCCCTCCAACCAGCTAGGCCAGCTAGCTTTCCTCCAACCACCTAGCCTTCCTCCAACCAGCTAGACCAGCTAGCTTTCCTCCAACCACCTAGCTTTCCTCCAACCACCTAGCTTTCCTCCAACCACCTAGCCTCCCTCCAACCAGCTAGACCAGTTAGCTTTCCTCCAACCACCTAGCCTTCCTCCAACCACCTAGGCCAGCAAGATTTCCTCCAACCACTTAGCCTTCCTCCAACCAGCTAGACCAGCTAGCTTTCCTCCAACCACCTAGCCTTCCTCCAACCGCCTAGCCTTCCTCCAACCAGCTAGACCAGCTAGCTATTCTCCAACCATCTAGCCTCCCTCCAACCAGCTAGACCACCTAGCCTCCCTCCAACCACCTATTCTCCCTCCATCCAGCTACTCTTTCTCCAGCCAGCTAGTCCCCTCGAACCAGCTAGTCCCCTTCATCCAGCTGGACCGCACACAAGCCCCAATAAAAAAAAATCCTGGTGCCACTCCCGCCTTGAACCGTCTCCCCAAAGACGTCTTGACACCTGTCAAGAGCATGCAACGTCATGGCCTTTATATTCAATAACAGATTCGTACTGAATATCTGTAGAAATGCTTGTGATTCTCTGTATTTGTGAATATTCTGTGTATATTGTGTATGTATTTTTCTAGGAATCTTATATTTGAGTATCATCGTTTGAAGCTGGGATAATTATAATCTTTTTTAATAATCATTATTCTTGACTGGATTAGAAGTGTGTGAGATACTAAGACCAAAAGACGCATCATTATCGGATTTTTCCTAAGAGCTTACCTAATTTGTGGTCCAGAGTTTCTCTACGAGGAGTGTTCATACATCAGACCTTCACTGATCTATATTTTCCTTCCTTTTTAAATCAAAGACTTGAAGAGTCCTTCAGATAACACTAGAGGCGCCATCGACAACAGCTCTTCCATAAGGGATCTAACTAGTGAAAAATTGAGCACCTTGAACCAGTCAGTGCACTGTGGAGGCTTTGGTGGAATATACGTAGATGATACAGAAAGAAACCTCGAAACACGTCTCGGTGAACATATATGCATGTAGGAATGATAATTTGAACAACACCTGCGAACACCACCAGAATTCTGCCAACCACCTCGTGAAATTTAACGATGCCTGAACAGTGATTAAAGAACTTAATTTCTGTAGGAGTAAATGCCTTAAATCATCATTAATCGCTGTTTCTAACACAATTAAACAGAATAAAGACAGCGTCATCTCTGAAATATTGACAAGAATTCTCCTCAAAACAAAATATAAACCCGCCATCACATAGTTGCTGC
>WNWK01011758.1:0-62981 GCA_009830355.1 Cherax destructor | reverse complement strand
ATATATATATATATATATATATATATATAAAATATATATATATATATATATATATATATATATATATATATATAAATATAAATATAAATATAAATATATATATATATATATAAAAATATAAAAATATATATATATATATATAATATATATAAAAATATAAAAATATATATATATATATATATATATATATATATATATATATATATAAAAATATATATATATATATATATATATATATATATATATATATATATATATATATATATATATATATATTTATTTTAAAATGTTTGGGTTGTTCATTTGTGTTTTATCCCTCAATATTTTCTTTTAATGTAAAAAATACATTTTTTCATTTTGCTCTATCCTCGCCCAGTCCTCTCCCTCCCCAATCTTGCCACCCCTCTTACAGCCAACAAAAAAAAATAATACGTTCTCGGGAATTTGTGTCCAATTTGTAAACTGTCCAAAAGCCAGATCATAAAAAGTCAGCCAAATAAAAAAAAAACTAACAAAAACGACAGAAATAAATTGTAAAATGAAAACAGAAATATAAACAACTGTAGGAAATTACAGCAGAGCGACCAGCCCCTGAACAACACAAAAAATAATCACAAATTGAAACTCAGAAAATCCTAGACAATGCTTCCAGCTTTGGTGTTGCCCACTGTTTTTCGCTTATGGAAAAGAAATTATGATGAAAGTTTGATTGGAAAGATGTGAAGTACATCTATGTATGGTACCTGCCTCCACAACCTCACTTTTCAGACTATTCCATTTCCTGACGACTCTATGACTGAAGAAATACTTCCTAACATCCCTGTGACTTATCTGAGTCTTCAACTTCCAATTGTGAATCCTTGTTGCTGTGTTCCATCTCTGGAACATCCTGTCTCTGTCCACCTTGCCGATTCCTACCTGTATTTTATGTCGTTATCATGTCTTCCCCACCCCTCCTCTCCTCCAGTATCGTCAGGTCAAGTTCCCTTAACCTCTCCTCGTAGGACATGCTCCTTAGCTCCGGGACTAGTCCCTTTGCAAACCTTTGCACTTTCTCTAATTTTCTGATGAGCATGGCCAAGTGTGGGGTTCCAAACTGGAGCTGCATACTTCAATATGGGCCTGACGTACACGGTATACAGGGTCTGGAACGACACCTTACCAAAATGTCGAAACGCTATTCTTAGGTTTGCTAGTCGCCCGTATGCTGCAGCAGTTATTTGGTTGATGTGTGCCTCATGAGATGTGCTCGGTATTATACACACCTAAAGATCCTTTTCCTTGATTAAGGTTTGTAGTCTTTGGCTCTCTAGACTGTACTCTGTCTGCCGTCTTCTTTGCCCTTCCCCGATCTTCATGATTTTGCACTTGGTGGGGTTGAACTCCAGGAACCAGTTGCTCGACAAGGCCTGCAGATTGCCCAGATCCCTCTGTAGTCCTGCCTTATCCACCTCCGACTGAATATTCTCATTAACTTCACATTGTCTGTAAACAGGCGCCCACTCTGACACCTCATCACGTACTGTGACTCGCTAATGCCTTCCCATCAGGTATTCCCTGATCAATTGCAGTGCCTTCCATGTTTTACCTGCCTGGTTCTTCAGCTTTTGCACTAATCTCTTGTGTGGAACTGTGTCAAAAGCCTTCTGACAGTCCAAGAAAATGCAGTCTACCTTCCTCTCTCTCTCTCTCTCTCTCTCTCTCTCTCTCGCTCTTGTCTTACTGCTATCCCCTTGCCATAGGTGACAGCAATAAGACAACAATAACCAGCAATCCGTGCTGGTTGTCGTTGATAAGGTCATTCCTTTCTCGGTGTTCCACCACACTTCTGATAATCTTCTCCATGACTTTGCATAAATGTCAGTGAAACTGGTCTGTAGTTTAATGTTTCGTAAATGTCTCCTTTTTTTAAAAACTGGGACTACATTTGATGTTTCCATACGTCAGGTAGTCGCATGTTTCGATAGATGTGTTGAAGATTGTTGTTAGTGGCACACATAGCACCTCTGGTTCCTCTCAAGACCGATGGAGAGATGTTATCCGGCCCCATCGCCTTTGAGGCATCTATCTCGCTTAGCAGCATCTTCACTTCTTCCTCAGTTGTATGTATTGTGTCCAACACTTGATGGTGGACCCCACATCTCCATCTTTCCAGACTCCTTTCTGTCTCCTCTGTGAACACTTCTTTGAATCTCATGTTGAGCTCCTCACATACTTCACGGTCATTTCTTGTGATCTCCCCTCCTTCCTTCTTCAGCCTGATTACCTGGTCCTTGAACTGGTCATTTAACTAGTTCCTACTAAGATGGGTTTGGTCATGGGAAGCAACACTTTAAACCATAGAGTCTCCAGTTTATTGTCATTTAAATCAGGTCTTGGATTATAAACTAAGTCGTTCCTTATGTAGGCACATACCCCACCACCTTTTCTATTCCTATCTAAGCGTTTTATATTGTAACCTTCTATTTTGACCTCGTCGTCAGTCACCGTATCATCCAACCAGGATTCAGAGATGGATATAACTGCCGCTCTAGTTCTGTTAGCTAGAATCCTAATCTCTGCCAATTTTGGAAGAAGTGATCTTGCGTTGACATGAATAAAGTGAAGGCCTGTTTTCATAAAACAATCATAATCATCAATATATGGCAAGGGGTCATTAGCATTAAAAATACGTAGGTAAATCAATGTCATCACTGCTAAAGGGTAACTGTGCCAAAGTGCATTTGTTACAAACAGAATGAAATCTGTTAAGTAAAAGGACACAAATGCAACTAATGTGACATTTTATTGTGGCAACGTTTCGCTCTCCAGGAGCTTTGTCAAGCGGCTTGACAAAGCTCCTGGAAAGCGAAACGTTGCCACAATAAAATGTCACATTAGTTGCATTAGTGTCCTTTTACTTAACATATTGTCGGTAATTCTACCAATATTAATACAAAATGAAATCTGGCACCATTACCATACTCGAACACACATCCATTATGCACCCACCCCTTACACATTTTACATACGGTAAGTTTACTGCTCTTCTTTCGTACCTTAGTACAGTGTATACATATGTCTGGTGGTGTCTGAGATATTAAGAATGGTTCTATTGTCTCACATTGACCTATTTGTGCATTACATATAGAGTTAAGGTTATCATTCCTAGCTACTAGACCGTCATTATCACCATGACTTATCTGTCTGTTTTGCACCTGTACCATAGTTTGAGGTCCTGGATTAGTATGGATATCACCACTTAATATCGCCACTATAAAGCTGTGTGCCACTGTTTTTGTTTGGATATGTGGTGTTGCCATACCTTGCTGCGATAGTGGCACTTACGTTTCTGGTAGGATGGTTATCACCCCATTTACCTTTTCCAGTCCCCATGACTGATTTCCTTCTTCAGAGAAATGTAGTATGAACCCCTATTACGCCAGCCATGGTCACTCTTCACTCTATCACTTCACAACAAAAATTTGTTTTGTTTTCTTTATTTTTTTATTAAAAAGAAACCACTGATCCTATCAGACACCTAGCAATGGCCTAGTAGCTGCTCTAGAAATCACCACTGATTACTAGTGTGGAAAATATGGGTATTTTCCGAAAGTTATATTCGATAAACTTTCCAATGTGAATAGATACCATTAATGTGTTGTTGTTGGTTTAACATTTATCTGGGTATGGAGAGAGAACCAACATACAGTCACGCATGCGCAAAGGCCGAGGGGAGGAGAGAGGCGGGGATTCAAGTGAAGAGCGGGAGAGTCACGTGTGTATACCGAAGGCCTGGGTATCGAGACTGAAATGCAGTCAGGAATTTGGCGTTTCCGACGGCCAAACCGCGATTAGCGGCCTCACTTCGTAATAGGAAGTGTTGTAACTGTTCTCCGTGTATAATGTGGGACATTAAGTCCGGGAACCACTGTAATAGGGTGATAAATTGTTAAATAACGAGTGACGCCGGCATAGGCCTAACCATGGAAACTATGGCTTAGGTGACGTGATTATTCGACTGGATACGATCGAAAACCCTGATTTTGGGTGACTTTCGTGGGTGGAAGTGATGGGAATTAGTACTGGTGAATACTGTGGGACGTCAATGTCCAGGGAATCATCTTTATAAGGAATTAGAGGGAAAGAGAGTGGATTCGCCGGGAGAAGTGACGCCACACGAGGCCGCCATGTTGGGTATGAAGGAAATGGTCATTTCCATCTCGATTCATCGGCTTCGAACCTCAACGTATAGACTGTGAAAGAGTGTAAATCAGTGAGACATTAAATCGTCGTGTGAATAGTGAATAAAGTTATACGAATAAACTGAAATTAAGGGAATGAGCGAAATGATACAAGTCGCTACTTCCCGACTGATTGTATGTAATTTCTCAGTCCTGTCTCGAGGACTGTAAAGGGATCAAGGGAATCAATTTTCCTTGTCTCATCGAGACAACCAATCCACCATCATCATCTTACTGGGAGACTTGTGTTTACCAGCAAGACAACGAGATCCGTCGGAGGAAGACTGATGAGAGGACTGTCTCCTCCCCACAGTAAGTACTTTTATTGTTGTATCTGTATCGCTGCCCAGTTACATATGTTGCAATGATGAATCCTTACTGTGGCTATGTCAACGATCTCCAACGACCATCAATGACACTGGGTGAGTGATGGTTTTATTGTGTTCATATATATTCTCTCCCCTCACTTTTTAATTAATCAGTCTATCATAAAAATACAGTCCACATTTAATAAGAACACTGTACCTATTGGTGTCATCTATTTCAATTTATTATAACTGGTCCAGAGTGGACGTGGGTGGAGTGCGTGTGATGTCGAAGGGACCCCTCGACGTGGCCAGGAGTGGGTCAAGTTTTCTCACACGCCTCACGGGGATAACCGCGGTAAATTAAATTGGCGGTTATCTCCGCTGAGATTATTTGTTTCTAAGTGGCGGTGAAGCCCAGACAGTTAATATCATAATTCCCCACAACTAATAAGTTTCGTCCGTCCAAAGCCCCATCAATCCCATTTAGCGGGGCTCGTCGTGTTGTCTGTTTCCTCGTAGAGTTGATGTGTCAGCCATTTTTAAAAGCAGTGAGGGAAAAAACGGCCACTATACCCTGACAGATTCTTTGGAGTTTTGTCGTTAGATCTGGAGTTTTCTCGTATGTTTCCCTCCTAATGAACATTGGTCAGTTTATGGAAGTCAGCTATTGAAAAAATATCCTTGGCTGTTTAACTAATCCATTTCCTTCAAACATTTGACATTTAGGGAAAGAACCGCCGCTATAGGCTGACAGTTTCCTTGGAGTTTGTTTTGCAGATTTAGCAGTTTCTCCTGTGTTTCCTCCCATTAACACTGGTCAGTTGATAAGATGGTCAGCTACTGTCAGTATAGTTAGAACGTCGCTTCGTAGATGTACATCTGGCAGTAGCTGGTGATTGAATGCCAGTCAGCCATGTTTAAATGTTCACTTCCTTCCCTCACTTGGCACTGAGGGAAAAAAACCGTCACTACTCTACACTACAAACCTGTCAGTTTCCTTGTAGTTTTGTTGATTAGGTTTTCCTTTATGTTGACTTCACATTGAACACTGTGCAGTTGATATAGGAGTCAGTTACTTCAGTGTGGTGGAAAACGTTGCTTGTCTCAGAGGGAAAATTCCTAGGAATCCACCTTGACAGTAGCCTTAAATTCCGAACACATATACAACAAATTTCCAAGAAAATCTCGAAGACAGTAGGCATATTATCAAAGATACGCTATTATGTACCTCAATCAGCTCTCCTTGCACTATATCATTCACTTATCTACCCGTATCTCACCTATGGAATCTGTGCATGGGGATCAACAACGTTAAATCACCTTAGACCACTCATAACACAACAAAAGGCCGCAGTCAGAATGATAACAAATTCCCACTCTAGACAGCATACTCCACCAATATTCAAAAGTCTCAAACTACTCACCGTAAAGAACATTCATACTTACTCTTGTGCCTACTACATATATAAAACTTTACACTCTAATATAAACCCTCTGCTCAAAATTCTCCTCACCAACTTTAATAGGACCCATGACCACAACACAAGACACAGATCACTTTTTGTTATACCCCGTGTTCATATCAACCTATGTAAAAATTCTATGCACATAAAGGGCCCCAGAATCTGGAATTCATTACCAGTAAATATTAAGATAATCTTGTCTGAAAATCAATTTAAGACTCAACTCAAAAACCACCTACTCACCCAAAACTAAATGATCATACTATAAACTACTTTGAAAAATGCTCATTATTACTTTCCTATACGATAATCTCAATTTTTAATAATATGTTACTATTATGTTACCCCCTACTCATATTATAAGTTAATGTCAAAAATGCTCAATGTTATTTTCCTTAAGATAATCTCAATTCCATATTATCATTCAAGAATCTTAACACCTGTAACAATCTAATATCTAATATCATTATATAATAATTTAAACAGTAAAATTTCATCATATTGTAATTTTGAAAATAATTTTTAACTAGAATAAACTCAATAAATTTCTCTAATATTAAGGACTAGAATAAGCTGCCCCTAATGCCATGGCATGTCAGTGGCTCTCCTTGCACTCAATTTACATTGTAACTACCGATACCTATGTAATCTGCAATCTGCAATGAAATAAAATTTGTTTGTTTGTTTGTTTGTTTTGTCTAGTTGTACGTCTGGTAGCGGGTCTGGTATTTGAATGCTGGTCTCCTCTTTTGGTCATATTTTGTCCTTTTCGCTGTAGTCACCGTCAGTTTTCTTGTCCCAATAAATTCCTTGTATGTTGTTGCAACAGTTCTTGGAAATAGGCCATCACTGGAGTTTGCAACGGCCCAGGGAATTGCAAAATATAGGAGCAGCCTTGTTGCTGCTCCTTGGGTCATGACCCAGGACACAGGTCAGTGACACAGGTGTGTGTGTGTGTGTGTGTGTGCGTGTGTGTGTGTGTGTGCATGTGTGTGTGTGTATTTGGGGAGGATGCCTGGGTGGAGGTTTGGGTAGGGAGGATATCTGGGAGGAGGTGGGCATGCCCGCCTCTTACTTCAACACCTCATTCTTTCTACTGAGTCTCAAGATGATGTCTTCTTTACTCTCCGTCACCGTCAACGTCAACGTGCTCTCTTTTCTTCTCTACCACAAGATCTCTGTAATCTTCTCACTACCATTGTTCTCAACATTGCTCCCCTTAATTCGCAAATTCATTCTACTAAACTACAGAACAAACTTCAAGGTATTGTTTACCGGTGTCTCTCCCTCTCGTCCTCCTCAACCCACGACCCACTCACACCACACTTCACGACCCACTCACACCACACTTCACGACACTCGCACCACACTTCACGACCCACTCACACCACACTTCACGACCCACTCACACCACACTTCACGACCCCCTCACACCACACTTCACGACCCACTCACACCACACTTCACGACCCTCTCACACTACACTTCACGACCCACTCACACCACACTTCACGACCCACTCACACCACACTTCACGACCCCTCACACACACTTCACGACACTCACACCACACTTCACGACCCACTCACACCACACTTCACGACCCACTCACACCACACTTCACAACCCTCTCACACTACACTTCACGACCCACTCACACACATCGACCACTCACACTACACTTCGACCCACTCACACTACACTTACGACCCACTCACACTACACTTCACGACCCACTCACACCCCCGACCTCACACCACACTTCACGACCCACTCACACCACACTTCACGACCCCTCACACCACACTTCACGACCCACTCACACACACTTCACGACCCACTCACACTACACTTCACGACCCACTCACACTACACTTCACGACCCACTCACACCACACTTCACGACCCTCTCACACCACACTTCACGACCCACTCACACCACACTTCACGACCCACTCACAACACACTTCACGACCCACTCACACCACACTTCACGACCCACTCACACCACACTTCACGACCCACTCACACCACACTTCACGACCCTCTCACACCACACTTCACGACCCACTCACACCACACTTCACGACCCACTCACACCACACTTCACGACCCACTCACACCACACTTCACGACCCTCTCACACTACACTTCACGACCCACTCACACCACACTTCACGACCCAATCACACCACACTTCACGACCCTCTCACACTACACTTCACGACCACTCACACCACACTTCACGACCCACTCACACCACACTTCACGACACACACTTCACACACACACACTTCGACGACACCCACCACTACACCACACCACACTTCACGACCACACACCACTTCACGACCGACACACACCACACTTCACGACACCACACCACACTTCACGACCGACACACACCACACTTCACGACCGACACACACCACACTTCACGACCGACACACACCACACTTCACGACCGACACACACACACTTCACGACACAACACCACACTTCACACCGACACACACACTCCACAACTTCCACACACCATCACTTACACACACAGCGCCACACTTCACTTCCACCACTAATCACACCGCACTTCACTGCGCCACTTACCAGCACTGTTATGAACGCAATTAGCCAACGTGACTATTCGCGAAATCGTTTTACGGCAAATCGCGATTTCCCAATTGGCGGTGGTGATGCATTGCGGGTTATTTGGTGTAGCCAGGTGGAGGTGTGGGTGGGTGGGGAGAGGGGTGCCTGGGTGGTGTGGGTAGGAGTGGTAGAGAGGGGGTGAGGGTGGGTGGGTAGAAGGGTGTCTGGATGGAGGTATTGGTGGGTGGGGCGGAGGATGCCTGGGTGGAGGTGTAGGTGGGTGGGGTGGAGGATGTCTGGGTGGAGGTGAAGGTGGGTGGGGTGGAGGATGTCTGGGTGGAGGTGAAGGTGGGTGGGGTGGAGGATGCCTGGGTGGAGGTGAAGGTGGGTGGGGTGGAGGATGTCTGGGTGGAGGTGAAGGTGGGTGGGGTGGAGGATGTCTGGGTGGAGGTGAAGGTGGGTGGGGTGGAGGATGTCTGGGTGGAGGTGAAGGTGGGTGGGGTGGAGGATGTCTGGGTGGAGGTGAAGGTGGGTGGGGTGGAGGATGTCTGGGTGGAGGTGAAGGTGGGTGGGGTGGAGGATGTCTGGGTGGAGGTGTAGGTGGGTGGGGTGGAGGATGTCTGGGTGGAGGTGAAGGTGGGTGGGGTGGAGGATGTCTGGGTGGAGGTGAAGGTGGGTGGGGTGGAGGATGTCTGGGTGGAGGTGAAGGTGGGTGGGGTGGAGGATGCCTGGGTGGAGGTGAAGGTGGGTGGGGTGGAGGATGTCTGGGTGGAGGTGAAGGTGGGTGGGGTGGAGGATGCCTGGGTGGAGGTGAAGGTGGGTGGGGTGAAGGATGTCTGGGTGGAGGTGAAGGTGGGTGGGGTGGAGGATGTCTGGGTGGAGGTGAAGGTGGGTGGGGTGGAGGATGTCTGGGTGGAGGTGAAGGTGGGTGGGGTGGAGGATGTCTGGGTGGAGGTGAAGGTGGGTGGGGTGGAGGATGTCTGGGTGGAGGTGAAGGTGGGTGGGGTGGAGGATGTCTGGGTGGAGGTGAAGGTGGGTGGGGTGGAGGATGTCTGGGTGGAGGTGAAGGTGGGTGGGGTGGAGGATGTCTGGGTGGAGGTGTAGGTGGGTGGGGTGGAGGATGCCTGGGTGGAGGTGTAGGTGGGTGGGGTGGAGGATGCCTGGGTGGAGGTGAAGGTGGGTGGGGTGGAGGATGTCTGGGTGGAGGTGAAGGTGGGTGGGGTGGAGGATGTCTGGGTGGAGGTGTTTCAACCAGCCCGAGAAATTAATTTCGCTAACTTTATTGTCTAAGTCATTCCAGTTGTTGACTGTCCTGAGTGAACTGCAGGAAGTGTTGCCTTACGTCTCATTCAATCATTTGTAAGTATTCCCTTATCCCCCATCCTTCACTCTACCACTGTCTGTGTTATCATTTATTCTGAGAATTGAATATGTTAATAGCATGTCTTCCATGGTGCTTCTATCCTTGAAGGTCAGCCAGGTCAGTTCTAGTACCAGTCTCGTTATATTCTTAAACTCTTTTTTAGATTCCTTACATGTTTAATGAGGTGTGGGTCCTAGGCATTCCCTACTATCCTTATGAGAGGGCTGACATGCGAAGCAGAGTAGTACTTATTAAGTTCTGCCGCCCAGAGTACGTATTCGGTTTATATGCTTCTTTGGGTGATGTGCGTGGTACTATGCACACACACGCGCACACACACACACGCACACACACACACACACACACACACACACACTTATATTCTTCGGGAAAAAAAAACGCAATTATATATTATTTTCCTGTTTTATTTAATATATTGCTAATGCTATTTTCGTTAATAACTAAAGTGAAATCATCATGTTTTATATTGTTGGTTTTATATATTTAGCTACATTTTTAGGTATGATGTGCCCTATAAACTACATTTTCTGTGCTTCCAGATTCGAGAGTTTCCATTGGCTGCCGCCGCTGCTAAACTGCCTGTTCGCTTGTTTGCCTTCAGAGACGTGTGTCAAGACGGGAGAGTATCTGATCTTGCACCTGCACCCACTGCTTCACTTTATTTTTCCCCTGACTGGACGTCATCGAGGCAACACCTCTCCTCTGTTGTTCTCCTCTGCTCCAACTATGTAGACTCACTTTTGTGGCAGAGTATGTTGTTGTTGCTGGTGAGCCGAGACATGTATCTTGTACGCTGTGCAGCTCTGTTCGCTCTGTTCTTTAGAAATAGTGATTTTTTTTTATATTTTATGGATATGTGGTGAGACCCTCATTATGTGGTGAGACACTCACTAGACTAGACCTACGTTCTTCTGACTGGCATCTAGGCACAGTCGTAGTCGCAGTTTGGAAGTTACTGAAGTGAGATTCAATAATTTAAGAGTTTTTTTTTAACTTGTATTGAGGACACGTTCATTGTCCTCATTCAGAGTGGTTTTGTGTCTCCTTCCTTGCCTGACGTCGTGCTGCTCACGGCGGCTTTCTGTATTTTGCTCTTTGGAGAACAGGCCGCTTTACTGTTCAAGCAAGGTGTGCTTATTGGCTTTCGGTTGATCAGAAGTTAGTCTGTTTAGGGACTTTAAGTTTCATCAGTCATGTTCTTCAATGTTGAGTCTTGCCGACCTCACTACACACATACATACACATTACTTATTACTAGTAATTTTCAGTACTATGCAGCACAGTAACGTGCTAGTTGGTACTGTTTATCATTATGAGTACAGTATTGTACAGTACACAGTCCTAAAAGCACAATATAAGCTTAGCACTTAGTGGTGTCTAGGATCCTCATTCCAGCATCATTAATTATATCTGGAAATATTGTTAACCCTAAACCAACCTTTTGCTTCCTTAAAGTTACAATCTATTATTTGTTGGTTTCTATTCATCTATTTGCAGTTCAAGTAAAAAAACACAGTTGTTAAAAAAAACGCTTGTCTAATATTATGATGAACCCAATATATATATATATATATATATATATATATATATGTATATTAACACTTCCAGTTTCCACGACTCAAGTCCGGTCAGCCGGTTTCCCTTCATAAATGTTATCCTGCTCACACTCCAACAGCACGTCAAGTCCTAAAAACCATTTGACTCCATTCAATCCTATCAAATACGTTCACGCATGCTTGCTGGAAGTCCAAGCCCCTCGCACACAAAACTTCCTTTACCCCCTCCCTCCAACTTTTTTCTTTACCCCCTTCCCTCCACTACAGATTTATACACTCCCAAAGTCATTCAATTTTGTTCCAACCCATCTACATGTCCGAACCACCTCAATACCCCTTCCTCAGCCCTCTGGATAATAGTTTTGGTAATCCTGCACCACCTCCAAATTTCCAAACTACGAATTTTCTGCATTAAATTCACAATACACATTGCCCTCAGATATGACATCTCCTTGATGCAACATTCACCACCCATGCTTCACACCCATATAAAAGTTTTGGTATAACTATACTCTCAAACATTCCCCTCTTTGCTTCCACAGACAAAGTTCTTTGTCTCCACAGTTTCCTAAGTGCACCACTCACCCTTTTCCCTCATCAATTCTATGATTCACCTCATCCTTCATAAACCCATCTGCTGACACGTCCACTCCTAAATATCTGAATACATTCACCTCCTCCATACTCTTTCCCTCCAATCTGATATCCAATCTTTCGTCAACTAATTTTTTGTTATCCTCATCACCTTACTTTTTCCTATATTTACTTTTAATTTCCTTCTTTTACATACCCTACCAAACTCATCCACCAACCTCTGCAACTTCTCTTACGAATCTCCCAAAAGCACAGTGTCATCAGCAAAGAGCAACTGTGACAACTCACACTTTGTGTTAGATTCTTTATCTTTTAACCACACACCTCTTGCCAACACCCGAGCATTCACTTCACTTACAACCCCATCTATAAATAAATTGAACAACCATTGTTGGTTACATCACACGTCCTTGTCTAAGGCTTGCTTTTACTGGGAAATAATTTCCCTCTCTCCTACATACTCTAACCTGACCCTATCCTCATAAAAACTCTTCACTGATTTCGGTAACCTACCTCCTATTCCATATACTTGCAACATCTGCCACATTGCATCCCTATCCACCCTGTCATACACCTTTTCCAAATACATAAATGCCACAAAAACCTCTTTACTCTTATCTAAATACTGTTCACCTATATATTTTTCACAGTAAACACTTGGTCTACACATCTCCTACTTTTCCTAAAACTTCCTTTGTTCATCTGCTATCCTACTCTCTGTCTTACTCTTAATTCTTTCAATAATAACTATACCATACACTTTAGCAGGTATACTCAACAGACTTATTTCCCTATATTTTTTGCACTCTCATTTGTCCCCTTTGCCATTATACAATGGAACTATGCAAGCTCTTTGCCAATCCCTAGGTACCTTACCCTCTTCCATACATTTATTAAATAACCACTCCAAAACTATATCCCCACCTGCTTTTAACATTTCTATCTTTATCCCATTAATACCAGCTGCTTTACCCACTTTCATTCTACCCACTGCCTCACGAACTTCCCCCACACACAACTAGCTTTTCTTCACTCATACAAGATGTTATTCCTCCTTGCCCTATACAGGAAATCACAGCTTCCCTATCTTCATCAACATTTAACAATTCCTCAAAATATTCCCACCATCTTACCGATACCTCTAACTCTACATTTAATATCTTTCCTCTCCTATTTTTAACTCTCAAATCCATTATTTCCCTAGGCTTCCTCAGTTTATTAATCTCACTCCAAAAGTTTATCTTATTTTCAACAAAATTTGTTGATAACATCTCACCCACTCTCATTTGCTCTCTTTTTATATTGCTTCACCAATCTCTTATATATGTATCCCACCGAAGCAGGGTGGCCCCAAAAACAAAAGTTTCTCTTTTTAAGTTTAGGAATGTATACAGGAGAAGGGGTTACTAGCCCCTTACTCCCGGCATTTTAGTCGATTCTTTCCACACACATGGCTTACGGAGGAAGAATTCTGTTCCACTTCCCCATGCAGATAAGTGGAAATAAATCAGAACAAGAACTAGTTAGAAAATAGAAGAAAACACAGAGGGGTGTATATATATATATATATGCTTGTACATGAAAGTGTAGTGTGACCTTAGTAAAAGTAGAAGTAGCAAGATGTACCTAATATCTTACATGTTTATGAGACAGAAAAAAGTCGCCAACAATCCTACCATCATGAAAAAAATTACAGGCTTCAGTTTTACACTCACCTGGCAAGACGGAAGTACCTCCCTGTGCGGTTGCTGTCTACCAACCTACTACCTACAATATATATATGTCGTGCCGAATAGGCAAAACTTGCGATTTTGGCTTAAATAGCAACGCTCACCTTGCCATATAAGACAAGTGAAAATTTGTGTATGCAATAATTTCGCCAAAATCCTTCTGAACATAACGAAAAAAATATTTTTTATTGTGTTTGTTTATTATTAAATTAATGTTAACGTATCAAGGTTTCTCTTGGTACAAAATTATAAATTCTTACATTAACATAATTGAAAAAAATATATCTTTAAACGTATTAGTGAACATTTTAGAAAGAACTTAATTTTAGATGAGTTCTTGCTAATTGATCAGTTTTACCTAATCGGCACGACATATATATATATATATGTCGTGCCGATTAGGTAAAACTGGTCAATTAGCAAGAACTCATCTAAAATTAAGTCCTTTCTAAAATTTTCTCTTATACGTTTAAAGATATATTTTTTCATTTATGTTAATGTAAGAATTTATAATTTTGTACCAAGAGAAACTTTGAAACCTACCTAACCTTATTATAACAAGCGCAATTTAATTTAGCCTAACCCAACTAAATATAGTTTAGATACATTAACATTAATTTAATAATAAACAAACACAATGAATTATATTTTTTTCGTTATGTTCAGAATGATTTTGGCGAAATTATTGCATACACAAATTTTCGCTTGTCTTATATGGCAAGAAGAGCGTTGCTATTTAAGCCAAAATCGCAAGTTTTACCTAATCGGCACGACATTATATATATATATATATATATATATATATATATATATATATATATATATATATATATATATATATATATATATTTATATATATATATACTCAAATGATACTGATTCTGTATTTGTTTGTACAAACCTACAAAATATATGAATATATTTAAAGACATTTTGAAATAAAGTAGGTTGAATTTTTTTAAGTGCCCAGTGATGGAAGTTTTTAAGAAAATATATTGTAATCATTGAAACAGTTGCGTAAAACTTTTATTACGACTTGGCATTCAAACTTTTGAGTTTTTTTCAGTTTGCTAAAGCATAATGAAAACTTATTTAATATTGCAATTACAAATTTGATAAAAAAAAAATATTGCAGATAACTCGAGAATAAATGTTTGACGTGTTCATCTTCCGTTGTTGTGAGGCAGAGACGCAGTCACAACCCTGACCCGTTGTTGTGAGGCAGAGACGCAGTCACAACCCTGACCCGTTGTTGTGAGGCAGAGACGCAGTCACACAACCCTGATTCAGTCTTGTTTTTCTCTCATTTTTGATAAGACAAAAGTTTCTGAGACTGGATCTCTGCTCCACAAGGTCCATCATAACGAGGTCGGCCACATTCTGAAAGCAAAAGCCACATTTCTCCTATAAAATTGCTATCATGATATCCGTCACCATCGAGAAACTTCTTTCATCCTTCATCATAACTTCTTTCATCAAATCTTCATTCAAATGGGTTAAGTCGTTTTCGATCTCTTCATTCTTCGATTGAAGAATAATTGAAGTAGTATATGTACGAGGGGTTTCCCAGCCATACACAACTTCCTCTCCACCACCACAAACTCTCTTATAACAAGCCATGTTTTACCTGTCATCTCAGAGCTCCTCCTGAAGGGTGAGTGTACAACCACATGTTTCCTCACCTTCCAATTGACTCTACTTTTCAGTTTTCTTCAGCCAGAAATGCGGATCATTTTCCTGGTTATAATAATAATAATAATAATAATCATAATAATAATAATAATATCTTTATTTACTACAAGTACATGTACAAGGTATACAGTCCTAGCTGACATCAATGACATACTACTATATAGAAAGCCCCTAGTTATGCAGAGCATTTCGGGCAGATTTGGTCAGTTTTGTCCCAGGATGCGACTCACAACAGTCGACTAACAACCAGGTACCCATTTTACTGATGGGTGAATATAAACAACCGGTGTAAGGAAACACGTCCCATGTTTCCAACCCTTCGCCGGGAATCGAACCCGGACTCTCACCGTGTGAAGCAAGAGCATTTGCCACCAGGCCAAGGGGCACCGTTGATTCTGGATTTCCATTATCAACTGCTTAACCTGTTCCTCAGAGTTCTTGAAAGCGTTGTGAAAAGCACGAAAAAAACTGTTAACGAATTTAAATTCTCTATAACTCTTCAGCAGCGGTGCTTCAGGTTGCAACTGTACTTAACTCAGTTCTGAATATACAAAGACCAGCTGCGGCTCACACGAATAAACTAAAATATTTCTTATTTCTTCTGTAGTGTCAACATTCTGATGAGCATCATCATATTCATTGTGTCAGTTATACCAACTTGGTTTGCTTTAAGTGTCTTGGCGGCGTTAAGTTATGAAGACCACCACCTAGTAGCCGACCAGCTTGACTATAAACACTTTCTTACATTCACATTTTGACTTCAAGGAATCGGCCAGGAAATTCCATGGGTAGGAAGAGCCTGACAGAGATGTATACACTCTCTGATTCCCAGGAATGAAACAGCCTCAATACAAACACTGGCTGTTGTTTGTCCAACAAGATTGAGTGAGAACTGCTGGGTACATATTCATCCAGAGGACTGCTTTTCTTCGTTCTCCTTCGTGTTTCTTTACATTTGCGGTTTCAGAGTTTAAGGTCACAATCAGAGACATTGAGTTATAATACTTGCAAATTCATTCCTTTTACGACAACTTTTAGGTATGAATTTAAAAAAAAATCCATAGAAATTATTTATTTATTTTCTTCCAATAATGTTGCCTATACGTATGTATATATATATATGTCGTGTCGATTAGGTAAAACCTGCGATTTTGGCTTAAATAGCAACGCTCACCTTGCCATATAAGACAAGTGAAAATTTGTGTATGCAATAATTTCGCCAAAATCATTCTGAACATAACGAAAAAAATATATTTCATTGTGTTTGTTTATTTTTAAATTAATGTTAACGTATCTAAAATATATTTAGTTGGGTTAGGCTAAATTAAATTGCGCTTGTTGTAATAAGGTTAGGTAGGTTTTCAAAGTTTCTCTTGCTACAAAATTATAAATTCTTACATTAACATAAATGAAAAAAAATATATATCTTTAAACGTATAAGAATTTTTTTAGAAAGGACTTAATTTTAGATGAGTTCTTGCTAATTGACCAGTTTTACCTAATCGGCACGACATATATATATATATATATATATATATATATATATATATATATATATATATATATATATATATATATATATATATATATATATATATATATATATATATCAATGAAACCACGGAACAAGTGGTATTGAATCATTTACAAAACTGAAAGTCCCTTGGCACGCACCTGCTGTGAATCTTGAATAGTCCAGCACTAGACCGAGAGCTGCAACACAACGAAAAAGGGAAGGTTATGTGTGTGGGGAGAGAAACAATGTGTTTTTTTTTTTTTGGGGGGTTAAACTGGATACATGAAAAATATTCACTACCATATTCTCTCCTGGGAAAAATATTGAGATAAGGAGTGGGGGAAGAGGGGAAGTCCTGGCTGTTAGCTCAACCATATCACATAATTCTCAATACCCCAGTGACTAGCGACCCCAACGACCCCCAGTGACCAACGACCACAACGACCCCAGTGACCAGCGACCTTATTGACCAGTGACCCCAGTGACCAGCGATCACAACGACCCCAGTGACCAGCGACCTCAGTGACCAGTGACCAGCGACCCCAGAGACCAGTGACCCCAGTGACCAGCGATCCCAGTGACCAGTGACTGCAGTGACCCGTAACCCCAGTGACCAGCGATCCCAGTGACCAGCGACTCCGTTGACCAGTGACCGCAGTGACCAGTGACCCCAGTGACCCCCAGTGTCAAGCGACCCCAGTGAAACACTACCCAAGTAACCAGTGACCCCAGCGGCCCCAGTGACCAGTGACCGCATTGACCCTAGTGACCAGCGACTCCAATGACCAGCGAGCTCAGTGACCAGCAACCACAGTGAACAGCGATCCCAGTGACAAGTGACCCCAGTGAAACGCAACCCCAGTAGCCAGTGATCCTAGCGGCCCCAGTGGCCAGTGATCCTAGCGGCCCCAGTGGCCAGTGATCCTAGCGGCCCCAGTAGCCAGTGATCCTAGCGGCCCCAGTTTCCAGTGATCCTAGCGGCCCCAGTAGCCAGTTATCCTAGCGGCCGCAGTGGCCAGTGATCCTAGCGGCCCCAGTAGCCAGTGATCCTAGCGGCCCCTGTTTCCAGTGATCCTAGCGGCCGCAGTGGCCAGTGATCCTAGCGGCCCCAGTAGCCAGTGATCCTGGTGGCCCCAGTAGCCAGTGATCCTAGCGGCCCCAGTAGCCAGTGATCCTAGCGGCCCCAGTTTCCAGTGATCCTAGCGGCCCCAGTAGCCAGTGATCCTAGCGGCCGCAGTGGCCAGTGATCCTAGCGGCCCCAGTAGCTAGTGATCCTAGCGGCCCCAGTTTCCAGTGATCCTAGCGGCCGCAGTGGCCAGTGATCCTAGCGGCCCCAGTAGCCAGTGATCCTAGCGGCCCCAGTAGCCAGTGATCCTAGCGGCCCCAGTAGCCAGTGATCCTAGCGGCCCCAGTTTCCAGTGATCCTAGCAGCCCCAGTAGCCAGTGATCCTAGCGGCCCCAGTAGCCAGTGATCCTAGCGGCCCCAGTAGCCAGTGATCCTAGCGGCCCCAGTAGCCAGTGATCCTAGCGGCCCCAGTTTCCAGTGATCCTAGCGGCCCCAGTAGCCAGTGATCCTAGCGGCCGCAGTGGCCAGTGATCCTAGCGGCCCCAGTAGCCAGTGATCCTAGCGGCCCCAGTTTCCAGTGATCCTAGCGGCCCCAGTAGCCAGTGATCCTAGCGGCCCCAGTGGCCAGTGATCCTAGCGACCCCAGTGGCCAGTGATCCTAGCGGCCCCAGTGACCGTAGTGACCCCAGTGACCCCAGCGGCCTCAGTGACCAGTGACCGCAGCGACCCCAGTGACCAGCGACCCCAATGACCAGTGACAGTCTGGATGATACAGTCTGGATGATACAGACTGATGATACAGTCTGGATGATGCAGTCTGGATGATACAGTCTGGATGATACAGTCTGGATGATGCAGTCTGGACAATACAATACAGTCTGGATGATACAGTCTGGATGATACAGTCTGGATGATGCAGTCTGGATGATGCAGTCTGCATGATACAGTCTGGGTGATTCAGTCTGGATGATACAGTCTGGATGATTCAGTCTGGATGATACAGTCTGGATGCTGTAGTCTGGACAATACAATACAGTCTGGATGATAGTCTGGGTTTACCTGGAGTTTACCTGGAGAGGGTTTCGGGGGTCAGCGCCCCCGCGGCTCGGTCTGATCAACCAGGCTGTTATTGCCGGCCGCACTCAAACTGACGTACGAACCACAGCCCGGTTGGTCAGGTACTGACTCTAGGTGCCTGTCCAGTGCCTTCTTGAAGACAGACAGGGGTCAATTGGTAATCCTCCTAATGTATACTGGGAGGCAGTTGAACAGTCTTGGGCCCCGGACATTTATGGTGTTATCTCTCAGTGTACTCGTGGCGCCCCTGCTTTTCATCGGGGGAATGTTGCATCTCCTGCCGAGTCTTTTGCTTTCATAGGGAGTGATTTTCGTGTGCAGGTTTGGTACCAATCCCTCCAGGACCTTCTAAGTGTATATTATCATGTATCTCTCTCGCCAGCGTTCCAGGGAATACAGATCAAGGACCTTTGCAGTCTGCATGATACAGTCTGGGTTATTCAGTCTGGAGAATACAGTCTGGAGAATACAGTCTGGATGATATTCTGGATGATACAGTCTGTGTGATAGTCTGGGTAACAGTCTGGATGATACAGTCTGAGTTATGCAGTCTTAGTGATGCAGTCTTGACGATACAGTCTGGATTGTCTGGGTAATACAGTCTGTGTGATACAGCTTGAGTGATGCAGTCTGGATGACAAATTCTGGATGATACAGTCTGAGACATGCAGGTTTTGATGAGCACAGTCTGCGTGATACAGTCTTGATACAGTCCGAATAATACAGTCTAAATGATATAGTCTGAGCGATGCACTATTGGTGATATAGTCTGGATGACAAATTCTGGATAATAAAATCTGGATGATACAGTCTGAGACATGCAGTTTTGGTGAGCGCAGTCTGGATGATACAGTCTGGATGATACGATCTGAGTGATGCAGTCTTTGTAATGCAGTCTATTGATACAGTCTGGATGGTACAGTCCAGATGATACAGTCTGGTGATACAATCTGGATGATACAGTCTGGATAATAACGTCTCGATGATACAGTCTGAGTGATGCAGTGTATAATGCAGTCTGGATGATACAGTCCGCATGATAGTCTAGGTAATACAGTCTGGGTGATACAGTCTGAGTGATGCAGTCTGGATAATACAGTCTGGATGACACAGTCTGAGTTATGCAGTCTTGGTGATGCATTCTGATGAAGCAGTCTGGATGATAGTCTGAGTGATATAATTTGGATGATACAGTCTTCGTGCTGAAGTCTGGATGATACAGTGTGGATGATACAGTCTAGATGATAAACTCTGAGTGATGCAGTCTTGGTGATAGTCTGGATGATTCAGTCTGGATGATACAGTCTAGATTATACAGTATGTATCATACAGTCTGGATGATACAGTCTGGATAATACAGTCTGGATTATTCAGCTTTGGTGATGCAGTCTGGATGATACAGTCTGGATGATACAGTCTGGATGATAAAGTCTTGGTAAAATAGTCTAGGGGACGCAGGTGTGCAGGTGTGGAACTATCATGGTGCAGGTATACATGTGTGTTGACCATCGCCGAGCAGGTGTACAAATTTGGGGACCTTCATGGTGCAGGTATACAAGTGTGGTGACCATCGTAGTGCCGATGCACAGGTGTGGTGGCAATCGTCGTGCAGGTGTACAGGTGTGGTGGCCATAGTCGTGCAGGTGTACAGGTGCGGTGGCCATCGTCGTGCAGGTGTACAGGTGTGGTGGCCATCGTCGTGCAGGTGTACAGGTGCGGTGGCCATCGTCGTGCAGGTGTACAGGTGTGGTGGCCATCGTCGTGCAGGTGTACAGGTGCGGTAACCATCGTCGTGCAGGTGTACAGGTGTGGTGGCCATCGTCGTGCAGGTGTACAGGTGTGGTGACCATCGTGGTGCAGGTGTACTAGTGTTTAAAGGACACCTGTCTCTCTGTGGTTCCATCACAGATGACACTACTTCTCTTTACTCAAAAATTTGGAACATGAATTCCTGGCGTGTGTGCGTGTGCACCCAAAATTTTGCAATTGGTTGACTGGCTGTTGCTATACTCAAAATGCAGGCAGCGCCGTTGTTGCACATAGCCTCGAAAAAAGCGTCGACAGAATGGCCGAAATTCACTTTTTTTCCCCTGTCGAAATACGCTTTGACAAATTGAAAATATATAAAATTCTTTGTCGTAGTCTGTTTCATTGTGGAGGACATCAAAGCGGTGGCGGGGACACTGTACCTGTTCTATGTACTCATAACCTTGTTATTTACACTTTGTTTTTAATACATGAGCAACAGTTTCGTGTGGAGTGACTCATGACAGTCTCTAGCTAGCAGGAGAGTATTCACAATATTATCATATATATATATATATATATATATATATATATATATATATATATATATATATATATATTATATATATATTATATATATATATATATATATTTTTTCAACAAGTCGGCCGTCTCCCACCGAGGCAGGGTGACCCAAAAGAAAGAAAATCCCCAAAAAAAATACTTTCATCATCATTCAACACTTTCACCACACTCATACATAATCACTGTCTTTGCAGAGGAGCTCAGATACGACAGCTGAGAATTGTCCCTCCCAGCTGTCACTATCCCAGACCCTCCTTTAAAGTGCAGGCATTGTACTTCCCATTTCCAGGACTCAAGTCCAATTAAATCAATTAACTGGTTTCCTGAATCCCTTCACAAAATGTTACCCTGCTCACACTCCAACAGATCGTCATGTCCCAAAACCATTCGTCTCCATTCACTCCTATCTAACACGCTCACACATGCTTGCTGGAAGTCCAAGCCCTCGCCCACAAAACCTCCTTTACCCCTCCCTCCAACCTTTCTAGGACGACCCCTACCCCGCCTTCCTTTCCCTACAGATTTATACGCTCTCCAAGTCATTCTACTTTGATCCATTCTCTCTAAATGACCAAACCACCTCAACAACCCTTCTTCAGCCCTCTGACAAATACTTTTAGTAACTCCACACCTTCTCCTAATTTCCACATTCCGAATTTTCTGCACAATATTTACACCACACATTGCCCTTAGACAGGACATCTCCACTGCCTCCAGCCTCCTCCTCGCTGCAGCATTTGCAACCCATGCTTCACACCCATATAAGAGTGTTGGTACCACTATACTTTCGTACATTCCCTTCTTTGCCTCCATGGATAACGTTTTTTTGTTTCAACAGATACCTCAACGCACCACTCACCTTTTTTCCTTCATCAATTCTATGGTTAACCTCATCCTTCATAAACCCATCCGCTGACACGTCAACTCCCAAATATCTGAAAACATTTACTTCTTCCATAATCCCTCTCTCCAATGTGATATCCATTTTTTCTTTATTTAAATCGTTTGATACCCTCATCACCTTACTCTTATCTATGTTCACTTTAAACTTTCTAACTTTACACACTCTCCCAAACTCGTCCACTAACCTTTGCAACTTTTCTTTAGAATCTCCCATAAGCACAGTATCATCAGCAAAAAGTAACTGTGTCAACTCCCATTTTGCATTTAATTCTCCATAATTTAATCCCACCCCTCTCCCCAACACCCTAGCATTTACTTCTTTTACAACCCCATCTTTAAATATATTAAACAACCATGGTGACATTACACATCCCTGTCTAAGACCTACTTTTACCGGGAAGTAATCTCCCTCTCTCCTACACACCCTAACCTGAGCCTCACTATCCTCATAAAAACTCTTTACAGCCTTCAGTAACTTACTACCTATTCCATACACTTGCAACATTTGCCACATATATGCTTCACTGTAAACACTTGATCTACACATCCACTCTAAAGCCTCCTTGCTCATCTGCAATCCTACTCTCTGTCTTACCTATAATTCTTTCAATAATAACCCTGCCATACACTTTACCTGGTATACTCAGTAAACTTATTCCCCTATGATTTTTACACTCACTTTTATCCCCCTTCCCTTTATATAAAGGAACTATACATGCTCTCTGCCAATCCCTAGGTACATTCCCCTCTTTCATACATTTATTAAACAAAAATACCAACCACTCCAGCACTATATCCCCCCCTGCTTTTAATATTTCTGTCATGATTCCGTCAATTCCAGCTGCTTTACCCCCTTTCATTCTACGTAATGCCTCACGCACCTCCCCCACACTCACATCCTGCTCTTCTTCACTCCTAAACGATGTTGTACCTCCCTGGCCAGTACATGAAATTACCGCCTCCCTTTTTTCATCGACATTTAAAAGTTCCTCAAAATATTCCCACCATCTACCCAATACCTCCAGCTCCCCATCTACTAACTCCCCTACTCTGTTTTTAACTGACAAATCCATTCGTTCCCTAGGCTTTCTTACCTTGTTTATCTCACTCCAAAATTTTTTCTTGTTTTCAGCAAAATTTCTTGACAGCCTCTCCCATTCTTTCATCCGCTCTTCTTTTGCACTCTCTCACCACTCTCTTCACCTTTCTTTTACTCTCCATATACTCTGCTCTTCTACTAACACTTCTGTTTTGTAAAAACCTCTCATAAGCTACCTTTTTCTCTTTTATCACACCCTTTACTTCTTCATTCCACCACTCCTCTTTCCTCCTGCACCCACCCTCCTATAGCCACAAACTTCTGCCCCACATTCTAATACTGCATTTTTAAACTATCCCAACTCTCTTCTACCCCCCCACTACTCCTACTTGCACTAGCCCACCTTTCTGCCAATAGTTGCTTATATCTCACCCTAACTTCCTCCTCCCTTAGTTTATACACTTTTACCTCTCTCTTACTTGCTGTTGCCATTTTCTTTTTGTCCCATCTACCTTTTACTCTAACTGTAGCTACCACCAAATAATGATCCGATATATCCGTTGCCCCTCTATAAACTACTTTCCTTACGTGCTATATCATACCTTGTATATTTATTTATCCTCTTTTTCATAAAATATGTATTACTTATTACCAAACCTCTTTCTACACATAGCTCAATTAATGGTTCCCCATTTACATTTACCCCTGGCACCCCAAATTTACCTACTACTCCCTCCACAACATTTTTACCCACTTAAGCATTTAGATCCCCAACCACAATTACTCTCTCACTTGGTTCAAAACTCCCCACACACTCACTCAACATTTCCCAAAATCTCTCTCTCTCCTCTACACTTATCTCTTCTCCAGGTGCATAAACACTTACTATAACCCACTTTTCACATCCAACCTTTATTTGACTCCACATAATCCTTGAATTTATACATTTATATTCCTTCTTTACCTGCCATAACTGATTATTCAACATTATTGCCACTCCTTCTTTAGCTCTAACTCTATTTGAAACCCCTGACCTAATCCCATTTATTTCTCCCCACTGAAACTCTCCTATCCCCTTCAGCTTTGTCTCACTTAAAGCCAGGACATCCAGCTTCTTTTCATTCATAACATCTACAATCATCTCTTTCTTATCATTCGCACAACATCCACGCACATTCAAACATCCCACTTTGACGGTTTTCTTCTTTTTATTTTTAGTAATCTATACAGGAAAAGGGGTTACTAGCCCATTGTTCCCGGCATTTTAGTTGACTTTTACAACACGCATGGCTTACGGAGGAAAGATTCTTATTCCACTTCCCCATGGATATGAAAGGAAAAGCAATAAGTACAAGAACTATTAAGATAAAATCAAAGAAAACTCAGATGAGTGTGTATACATAAACGTGTACATGTTTGCGTAGTGTGACCTAAGTGTAAGTAGAAGTAGCAAGACGTACCTGAAATCTTGCATGTTTATGAGACAGAAAAAAGACACCAGCAATCCTACCATCATGTAAAACAGTTTCAGGTTTCTGTTTCACAGTCACCTGGCAGGATGGTAGTACCTCCCTGGGTGGTTGCTGTCTACCAACCTACTACCTATATATATATATATATATATATATATATATATATATATATATATATATATATATATATATATATATATATATATATATTTATATATATATTTATATATATATATATATATATATATATATATATATATATATTATATATATATATATATATATAAACAAATCGGCTGTTTCCTACCAAGGCAGGGTTGTCCGAAAAAGAAAAACTTTTATCATTCACTCCATCAGTGTCTTGCCAGAGGCATGCTTGCACTACAGTTATAAAGCTGCAACATTAACACCCCTCCTTCACACCTACTTCCCATCTCCAGGACTCAAGTCCGGCCTGCCGGTTTCCTTGAAACTCTTTATAAATGTTATCTTGTTCACACTCCAACAGCAAGTCAAGTTCTAAAACCATTTGTCTCCATTCTCTCCTATCAAATGCGCTCACGTATGCTTGTTAGAAGTCCAAGCCCCTTGCACTCAAAACCTCCTTTACCCCCTCCCTCCAACTTTTCCAAGGCCGACCAATACCCCCGCTTTTCCTCTATTACAGATTTATATACTCTCGAAGTCATTCTATTTTGATCCATGATCTCTACATCTCCGAACCACCTCAATAACCTTCCTCAGCCCTCTGGATAATAGTTTTGATAATATATATATATATATAAAAAATATATATATATATATATATATATATATATATATATATATATATATATATATATATATATACATATATATATATATATATATATATATATATATATATATATATATATATATATATTATATGGGGTCCACCTCTGGTGTAAATTGTGGGTCCCATAGCCTCGGAGAAGTGGATAAAAGGCTTCAAGGAAGAATATTTAGATGTCTTTCTGAAGCCATTTGAATATTCCACTTCCCTACCACCCCATCTTTTATTAAATATATATAAAATTTATTTCAAGATACAATACATTGTCAAAATACATATATATATATATATATATATATATATATATATATATATATATATATATATATATATATATATATATATATAAATATATATATAAATATATATATATATATACATATATATATATATATATATATATATTTATATATATGTATTATATATATATATATATATATATATATTTATATATATATATATATATATATATATATATATATATATATATATATATATATATATATATATATATATATATATATAATATATATATTTATATATTTATATATATATATAAGTTTATATTTTAACTCATCGCCAATTTCTCACAAAGGTAGGGTGGCTCGTAAAAGAAAAACTTTCACCATCATTCACTCTATTACTGGCTTGCCAGAGTGGAGCTTACACTGCAGTTATAAACCTGCAACATTAATACCTCTCCATCAGAATGCAGACACTGTACTTCCCATCTCCAGGGCTCAAGTCAAGCTTGCCGGTTTCCATGAATCCCTTCATAAATATTATCTTGCTCACAGTCCAACAGCACGTCAAGTCCATTCGCTCCTATCTAACACGCTCACGCATGCTTGCTGGAATCCCAAGCCCATCGCATACAAAGCCTCCTTTACCCCCTCCCTCCAACATTTCCTTGGCCGACCCCTACCCCACCATCCCTCTACTACAGATTTACACACTCTCGAAGTCATTCTATTTTGTTCCTTCCTCTCTACATGTCCGAACTACCTCAACAACCCCTCCTCAGCCCTCTGGATAATAGTTTTAGTAATCCCACACCTCCTCCTAATTTCCAAACTACGAATTCTCTGAATTATATTCACACCACACATTGCCCTCAGACATAACATCTCCACTGCCTCCAGCCTTCTCCTTGTTGCAACATTAATCACCCATGCTTCACACCCACATAAGAGCATTGGTATAACTATACTGTCATACATTCCCCTCTTTGCTTCCATGAACAAAGTTCTTTGAGTCCACAGACTCTTCAGTGCACCACTTACCTTTTTTCCCTTGTTAATTCTATGATTCACCTCATCTTTCATAGACCCATATTCTGACACGTCCACTCCGAAGCATCTGAATACATTCACCTCCTCCATACTCTCTCCCTCCAACCTTATATCCTCATCACCCGACTCTTTCCTATATTCACTTTCAATTTTCTTCTTTTACATACCCTACCAAACTCATCCACCAACATCTGTAACTTCTCTTCAGAATCTCCCAAAAGCACAAGGTCATCAGCAAAGAGCAACTGTGACAACTCCCACTTTGTCTTAGATTCTTCATCTTTTACCCCCAAACCTATTGCCAATACCTGAGTATTCACTTCTCTTACAACCCCATCTATAAATATATAGAACAACCATGGTGACATCACACATCCCTGTCTAAGGCCTACTTTTACTGGGAAATAATCTCCCTCTCTTATGCATACTCACTATCCTCGTAAAAACTTTTCACTGTATTCAATAAGCTACCTCCTATTCCATACTTTTGCAACATCTGCCACATTGCCCCCCTAACCACTCTATCATGTGCCTTTTCCAAATCCATAAATGCCACAAAAACCTCTTTAGCTTTATCTAAATACTCTTCACCTATAAGTTTTACTCATAAAACTTGGTCTACACACCCTCTACCCTCCCTAAAGCCTCCTTGTTCATCTGCTATCCTACTTTCCGTCTTACTCTTAATTCTTTCAATAATAACTCTACCATACAATTTACCAGGTATACTCAACAGACTTATTCCCCTATAATTTTTTCACTCTCCTTTGTCCCCTTTGCCTTTATACAAAGGAACAATACAGGCTCTCTGCCAATCCCTAGGTACCTTACCCTCTTCCATACATTTATTAAATAAAACCACGAACCACTCCAAAACTATATCCCCACCTGCTTTTAACATTTCTATCTTTATCCCATCAATCCCAGCTGCCTCACCAACTTCTCCCACACTCACACCTCGCTCCTTCTCACTCTTAAAAGATGTTACTACTCCTTGAACAATACACGAAATCACAGCTTCGCTTTCTTCATCAACATTTAACAATTCCTCAAAATTTTCCTTTTATCTTCCTGATACCTCTAACTCTCCATTTAATAACTCTGCTCTTCTATTTTTAACAATCAAATTCATTTGTTAATTAGGCTTCCTTAACTTATTAATCTCACTCCAAAACTTTTTCTAATTTTCAACAAAATATGTTGATAACATCTCACCCACTCTCTCATTTGCTCTCTTTTTTACATTGCATCACCACTCCCTTATCCTCTCTTTTCCTCAACATATACTCTTCACTCCTTTTACCACTTCTACTTTGTAAAAACCTCTCATTACTACTCTATTACTAGTCTGTTTACATCATCATTCCACCAATCGCTCTTCTTCCCTCCCGCACCCACTTTCCTGTCACCACAAACATCTTCTACCCCATTGCCTATACTCTGACTAGCCCATCTGTCCTCCAACAGTTGTTTATATCTTACCCTAACTGCCTCCTCTTTTAGTTTATAAACATTCACCTCTCTCTTACCTGCTGCTTCCATTTTAATTGTATCCCATCTACCTTTTATTCTCACTGTAGCTACAACTAAAATGTCATCTGATATATCTGTGGCCCCGCTATAAACATGTACATCTTGAAGTCTACCCAATAGTCTACTATCTACTAATATGTAATAAAACAAACAACTGTCATTAAGCCCAACATTATGTCTTGTAAACTTATTTATCAACTTTTTCTTAAAATATGCATTACCTATTACCAAATCCCTTTCTATTCAAAGTTCAATCAGACGTCCTCTCATTATCATTTACACCTTGCATCCCAAACTGACCTACCACACACTCTTTAAATGTTTCTCCTACTTTAGCATTTAGATCCCCTACCACAATTACTCTCTCACATGATTCAAAAGTTCCTACACACTCGCTTATCATCTCCCATATATATATATATATTATATATATATATATATATATATATATATATATATATATATATATATATATATATATATATATATATATATATATATATATATATACATATTCAGTGGCGTGCAGACGTCTGGTGATGATGCCGGGCCAACTCCTTGATTGTATGCCCCAAAGACTCAAGTATAAGGCCTAGTACTGAGAAATATTATGAGAAAGGGAGATATTTTGAATATGTAAACACAGAAGAAACATGAAATAAACACTTTATGCGATTTAAATATAAATAAACCCAAATTTATTAAGCTGTTTTCCCCAAATGATTCCTGGTGTCAGAAAATACTTGAACAAATTAACTTTCTACATCAGCTGTGAGATTCTTTTTCAATGCTTATTAAAGCCAGGTTGGTCAGTCGCTCCTGTGACATTGAAGACCTCAGATATGTGTTTATTAATTTCAGTTTTGAAAATCATCTTTCACAACTTGCGACTGAAAATGCGATTGTGCTCAATAATGTGTATGACACACTCAGCGTGGGAGAGACATCCCTCCCATACTGCAGTAAACACACAGCGTGGGAGAGACATCCCTCCCATACTGCAGTAAACACACAGCGTGGGAGAGACATCCCTCCCATACTGAGGTAAACACACAGCGTGGGAGAGACCTCCCTCCCATACTGCAGTAAACACACAGCGTGGGAGAGACCTCCCTCCCATACTGCAGTAAACACACAGCGTGGGAGAGACATCCCTCCCATACTGCAGTAAACACACAGCGTGAGAGAGACATCCCTCCCATACTGCAGTAAACACCAGCGTGGAGAGACATCCCTCCCATACTGCAGTAAACACTCAGCGTGGGAGACATCCCTCCCATACTGCAGTAAACACCAGCGTGGGAAAGACATCCCTCCCATACTGCAGTAAACACACAGCGTGGAGAGACATCCCTCCCATACTGCAGTAAACACAGCGTGGGAGAGACATTCCTCCCATACTGCAGTAAACAGCGTGGGAGAGACATCCCTCCCATACTGCAGTAAACACACAGCGTGGGAGAGACATCCCTCCCATACTGCAGTAAACACACAGCGTGGGAGAGACATCCCTCCCATACTGCAGTAAACACACAGCGTGGGAGAGACCTCCCTCCCATACTGCAGTAAACACACAGCGTGGGAGAGACATCCTCCCATACTGCAGTAAACACACAGCGTGGGAGAGACATCCCTCCCATACTGCAGTAAACACACAGCGTGGAGAGACATCCCTCCCATACTGCAGTAAACACACAGCGTGGGAGAGACATCCCTCCCATACTGCAGTAAACACACAGCGTGGGAGAGACATCCCTCCCATACTGCAGTAAACACACAGCGTGGGAGAGACATCCCTCCCATACTGCAGTAAACACACAGCGTGGGAGAGACATCCTCCCATACTGCAGTAAACACTCAGCGTGGGAGAGACATCCCTCCCATACTGCAGTAAACACTCAGCGTGGGAGAGACATCCCTCCCATACTGCAGTAAATACACAGCGTGGGAGAGACATCCCTCCCATACTGCAGTAAACACAGCGTGGGAGAGACATCCCTCCCATACTGCAGTAAACACACAGCGTGGGAGAGACATCCCTCCCATACTGAAGTAAACACACAGCGTGGGCGAGACATCCCTCCCATATTGCAGTAAACACACAGCGTGGGAGACATCCCTCCCATACTGCAGTAAACGCACAGCGTGGGAGAGACATCCCTCCCATACTGCAGTAAACACACAGCGTGGGAGAGACATCCCTCCCATACTGCAGTAAACACACCGCGTGGGAGAGACCTCCCTCCCATACTGCAGTAAACACAGCGTGGGAGAGACATCCCTCCCATACTGCAGTAAACACACAGCGTGGGAGAGACATCCCTCCCATACTGCAGTAAACACACAGCGTGGGAGAGACATCCCTCCCATACTGCAGTAAACACACAGCGTGGGAGAGACATCCCTCCCATACTGCAGTAAACACAGCGTGGGAGAGACATCCCTCCCATACTGCAGTAAACACACAGCGTGGGAGAGACATCCCTCCCATACTGCAGTAAACACACAGCGTGGGAGAGACATCCCTCCCATACTGCAGTAAACACACAGCGTGGGAGAGACATCCCTCCCATACTGCAGTAAACGCACAGCGTGGGAGAGACATCCCTCCCATACTGCAGTAAATACACAGCGTGGGAGAGACATCCCTCCCATACTGCAGTAAACACAGCGTGGGAGAGACATCCCTCCCATACTGCAGTAAACACTCCACACCATCTTTACCATCAGGGGGAGTTCTATTCCCTCCAGCTGGAAGGAACTTCACCAAATCAATAATTTCGTCAAATAACTCAATGGCTGCCACATCATTATCATAATAATTTGCAAAGTCTGAACATTTATTTTTTAATCTCTCTCTTTCTTGTTCATCTTCAATTGGGGGGGGGGGCACCATTTTCTCTGGACAGAAAGGGTACACCATGAAGGGTACACCATGAAGGGTACACCATGTTAAAGGAATAAAGGGCTAACCACTGCCTCTGTAGTGCGCTGGGCCTCCAAAAAATTATTTATCAACGCTGAAATTTCAAAATCACTATCTTATTTCCCTCTCTAATTGGATGCCCCCCAATTGGATGTCCCCCCAATTGGATGCCCCCAATTGGATGCCCCCAATTGGATGCCCTCCCAATTGGATCCCCCAATTGATGCCCACCAATGGATGCCCCAATGGATGCCGGGCCACCCTGTCACCTCCTCTGCACGCCACTGTATACATTGCATTACCTTTAAGTACAGTGACTATAGTGTATTGTACCACTAGTGACTACAGTGTATGGTACCACCAGTGACTACATGAAGGTATCACTATGACTACAGTGTAGGTACCACCAGTACTACAGTGTATGGTCCACTGTGACTACAGTGTATGGTACCACCAGTGACTCAGTGTATGGTACACACTTAGTGACTACGTGTATGGTCCACCAGTGACTACGTGTATGGTACCACCAGTGACTGTAGTGTATAGTACCACTAGTGACTCAGTGTATGGTACCACCAGTGACTGTAGTGTATAGTGACCACTAGTGACTACAGTGTATGGACCACCAGTGACTGTAGTGTATAGTACCACTAGTGACTACAGTGTATGGTACCACCAGTGACTGTAGTGTATAGTACCACTAGTGACTACAGTGTATGGTACCACCAGTGACTGTAGTGTATAGTACCACTAGTGACTACAGTGTATGGTACCACCAGTGACTACAGTGTATGTTACCACTAGTGACTACAGTGTATGGTACCACCAGTGACTACAGTGTATGGTACCACTAGTGACTACAGTGTATGGTACCACCAGTGACTTCAGTGTATGGTATCACCAGTGACTGTAGTGTATAGTACCACTAGTGACTACAGTGTATGGTACCACCAGTGACTGTAGTGTATAGTACCACTAGTGACTACAGTGTATGGTACCACCAGTGACTGTAGTGTATAGTACCACTAGTGACTACAGTGTATGGTACCACTAGTGACTACAGTGTATGGCACCACCAGTGACTACAGTGTATGGTACCACTAGTGACTACAGTGTATAGCACCACCAGTGACTACAGTGTATGATACCACCAGTGACTACAGTGTATGATACCACCAGTGACTGCAGTGTACTCACCTAATTGTGGTTGCACAATTAGGTGAGTACACTGTATAGTACCACCAGTGACTACAGTGCATGACACCACCAGTTACTACAGTGTATGGTACCTCCAGTCATTGCAGTGTATGGTAGCACCAGTGACTGCAGTGTATGGTACCACCAGTGACTACAATGTATGGTACCACCAGTGACTGCAATGTATGGTACCACCAGTGACTGCAGAGTATGGCACCACTAGTGACTGTAGAGTATGGCACCACTAGTACCTACAGTGTATGGTACCACCAGTGACTGCAGAGTATGGTACCACCAGTGACTGCAGAGTATGGCACCACTAGTGACTGCAGAGTATGGCACCACTAGTGACTGCAGTGTATGGTACCACCAGTGATTGCAGAGTGTGGTACCACCAGTGACTGCAGAGTATGGCACCACTAGTGACTGCAGAGTATGGCACCACTAGTGACTGCAGAGTATGGCACCACAAGTGACTGCAGAGTATGGCACCACCAGTGACTGCAGAGTAATGCACCACAAGTGACTGCAGAGTATGGCACCACAAGTGACTGCAGAGTATTTCACCACTAGTAACTGCAGGGTATTGCACCACAAGTGACTGCAGAGTATGGCATCACCAGTGACTGCAGAGTATGGCACCACTAGTGACTGCAGAGTATGGCACCACAAGTGACTGCAGAGTATGGCACCACTAGTGACTGCAGAGTATGGTACCACCAGTGATTGCAGAGTATGGCATCACTAGTGACTGCAGAGTATGACACCACTAGTGACTGCAGAGTATGGCACCACTAGTGACTGCAGAGTATGGCACCACAAGTGACTGCAGAGCATGGCACCACCAGTGACTGCAGAGTATGGCACCACAAGTGACTGCAGAGTATGGCACCACTAGTGACTGCAGTGTATGGTACCACCAGTGATTGCAGAGTATGGTACCACCAGTGACTGCAGAGTATGGCAGTACTAGTGACTGCAGAGTATGGCATCACTAGTGACTGCAGAGTATGACACCACTAGTGACTGCAGAGTATGGCACCACAAGTGACTGCAGAGTGTGGCACCACTAGTGACTGCAGAGTATGGCACCACAAATGACTGTAGAGTATGGCACCACAAGTGACTGCAGAGTATGGCACCACAAGTGACTGCAGAGTATGGCACCACTAGTGACTGCAGAGTATAACACCACTAGTGACTGCATAGTATGGCACCACAAGTGACTGCAGAGTATGGCACCACCAGAGACTGCAGAGTATGGCACCACTAGTGACTGCAGAGTATAGCATCACTAGTGACTGCATAGTATGGCACCACAAGTGACTTGTGATTATGGCACCACCAGTGACTGCAGAGTATGGCACCACTAGTGACTGCACTGTATGGTACGTGGAGTCCTATCTTGCCCGGGAATTACTCTCTGTCTGTTTTTCTTCCTTTATCCTGAACGTTGGAAACAATTTTGATCCATCACTCTTCATATGGCCAAGATTTTTGTGAAGACGGTCAAGTATTTTTGTCCTGTGTTCTTCAGTCCCTTCCTCCCTCCCTCCTTCTCTCCCTCCCCTTCCCTCCCTCCCTTCCTTCCTCCCTCCTTCCTTCCCTCCTACCCTCCCTCCCTCCCTCCGTCCCTCCCTCTCTCCTTCCTACACTACTTCCCTCCCCCTCTCTCCTTCCTACCCTCCTTTCCTCTCTCCCATCTTCCCTCCCTCCCTCCTACCCTCCCTTCCGTCTTCACTCCCTTCCTTTCCCTCCTCTCTTCCCTCCCTTCCTCCCATCTTCTCTCCCTTGCTCTCTTCTACCCTCTTTTTCTCTTTCCCAACTTCCTTCCCTCCCTCCCTCTCTCTCTCTCTCTCTCTCATCTTCTCTCCCTCTCTCTCCCATCTTCCCTCCCTCATCCTATCCCTCTCTCCTACCCTTCCTCCTTCCCTCCCATTAATCTTCACTAGCTCCTACCCTCCGTTCCTCCCTTCTACTTTCCCTCCCTCCCTCCACGTGCTTGAGATAACGCCATGATAACTTATCAAGACAGTGTTGGTGTAATCACCTAAGGAATTCTTGAAGCATCAATGATCGCCTTTTTTGTGGCACATTTTTATGGTATTTTCTTTGTTATTTTGTTTGGTATTGTGTTTGGTATATTTAATTATTTATTTTGTCTGACATTTTGAAGAAATTTTTTTACGATCTTCTGAATGATTTTAGATTCAGTATTTTAATGGTCAATTTTTTATACTGCGTAATACTCTATGTGATATTTTGTATGGCATAGCATGAGGTATTTTACATTTTAGAGAGTGGGGTATTTTGTATTGTATTTCTGTGGGGTATTTTGTATTGTATTTCTATGTGGTATTTTGTATTGTATTTCTATGTGGTATTTTGTATTAGATTTCTTTGGATGTGTTTCCCAGTATTGTATCGACTTTGCAAAATGTCCACTACTCGATGGACAGAAAAATATACTGAAATTAAAAAAAATTGAGAGGACGAGGAGGAAGCAAGGGAGAGAAGAGGAAGAAAAAAATGATGGAGGATAGGAAGGAGGAAGGAAGGGGAGATAAAGAACAAATGAAGATGAGAGATAGAGGGTGGGGAGACAGAAGAGGGAACGGGGGAGAAAAAGCAACCAAACGGAGAAGAGAACAGACATGAAGGTAAGCAGACAGCGGAGAGGCAAGTGATCAAAGGATAGATGCAAGGGAACGGAGAAGAGAGGAAGGGGAACGCAAGAGAAAGGGGGAGAGGAGAAGGGAAAAAAAGAGAATGGAAATAAGAGTAAGATGAAAGGAAGAGAGAAAAGAGAGAGAGAGGATGAAACAAGAGTCAGTACAGCAGGGGTTGCCAATCTGGGGTTATATACCCCAGGTTGGGTAATATGGTCTTATCTTTTGGGTAATGAATGGAAGACACAGCAAAAAAAAAAATAGTTTATTAAAATTTTAATTAGCATTTTAGCTGTGGTCCTAGACGCTCATTACTGTTTCTTATTCATATTTCTTCATATTTATTGTGTAATAAATCTTAGCAAAAGTTGTGAGGTGAACTAGCAACTCCTGCCAGGGGTGAGTGACTTGCTACTGACCCAGTAGCAACGCCTACCAGGGGTGGTCCAGGCTGCTCTACTGACCGACAAACTGGTACAAACCTTAGTAATTCATACTGACAAATTGGTTTAAAAAGACACGTGAGCAAACACTAGGACATACTTATCATTACCACCTCTGACAAAGGAGGAAGTGTGATGTTACTCAACACTGCTGACTACAGCAACACAGTTTTGGGCATCCTCAGTGATGTCAACACATACCAGTTTGTTTCAGAATCACTGTTAATTCAAAGCACCCAAACGTTTCTTCGAAAAGCCAGTAACGTCCTACGAAAATCAGGAAAAGGCAAGAAACTACTAAAACTTGGACCAAGTCACCAAAACCAGCACGCCTTTATGGCGTTCCTAAGACACATAAGCCTGGTCTCCCACTACGTCCTATCACATTAGCTGGCCACCTTACCAAATAGTTCTTAGCACTTCTAGGTACCATCAGCCAGGCCCACCTCAAACACTCAGGTGACCTTCTCTCTCCCATTTCCAACATGAATGCCAAAAACAAAAGCATGGCTTCCTTCGATGTCACAGCCCTCTTTATCAACGTTCCTATTGATGCTGCAATAAATATTCTGAGACAGGTTCACCGATAGCCACAACCTCCCATTACCTCTTCTGGATTTCGTCAGTCTAGTGGATCTCTGTGTTAATTTTAACCTCTTCAAGTATCAGGACAACTGCTACAAACAAAGCTTTGGAATAGCAATGGGCAGCCCACTCAGTGCTGTGCTCGACAACCTCTTCATGGAGAACCTCGAGACCGAGAAATTGAGCACCCTCATTCTCAACACCGTTTCCTGGCTAAAGTACAATGATGATATCTTGGTTTTCTATCCCAGACATTTCAATATCCAGACCCTCCTCAAGATTAGTGCTATCGAGCCATGAATGAAGTTTACACTGAAACTCGAAAAAGATGGCAAACTTCCTTTCCTCGACGTCCTTCTGTGCAGGTCTCCCGACAGCGACCAACTTCTCTTCAAAGTGTATTGAAAACCTACCGACAAGGACGATCTTATACACTTATATTCGCACCAAGACACCCGCACTAAAAGAGGTATCCTTATTGGCTTCTTCATGAGAGTTCTTCGCATCTCCAACTCCTGTTTTCTACATAACACAAGCCTTCACACATCTTCAGTTCCAATCTTTCTTCATCCGGAATTAGACTCAAGGCACAAGCTATCCTCAACAAATTCCCCATGGAACAGTCCTCTATACAGTTCATAGCGCTCCCATGTGGTAATGTTTCCACTAAACATCCTGTGTCAAAGACAGACTCTGTCAAAGACTTCCACAGCGGGCGTCTACACCATTCCCTCGCTAATGGCCGTCACCGACACCTTAAAAGATAATACTGGAAACTAGAAAATTTCAAAAACATTAACAAACATAATACTCAGTGAAGCAAAGTACCACCTACACAGCAACACAGGAGTCACATGACCTCTTTGTCTACCCGTCCTCATCCCAATGTCATTCTTCAGGTCACCAGCGTCACTCACACCTCACTCTCCGCCTATATATACTGTCTTTTTAATCTCTGTGTTAGAAGTGATCAAGGTAACAGGACCGAAACGTTTACTAATAAATATGCCATAGTGTTTGCTCGTGTCTTTCTAAACCAATTTGTTAAACACTGGCTGTGTGTGTACTCACCTATTTGTACTCATCTATTTGTGGTTGCAGTAGTCGATTCATAGCTCCTGGCCCCGCCTCTTCACTGATCGCTACTGTGTGTATGTGTGTGTGTGTGTGTGTGCTTGTGTGTTACATACACTGTAGGCAGAGATGGCATAGATAAGCTTCAAAGTGTTATCTGCCAGAGAATGTTGAGTAAAGAAACCTGAATCCTGAAAAACTGTCTACTCATCTAGGGAATCAACGTGATGAATATAAAGATAAGAATTTATCATTTTTCAAGCATAAGGAAAAGATTTTGAATCGTTCAAGGATTGACAGGACTGGCCCTCACTAGGCAGACTGAAGTACCTGTAATGGCCTCTTACCAGATTGTGAAGGCCTCTTACCAGGTTGTGAAGGCCTCTTACCAGGTTGTGATGGCCTTTTACGAGGTTGTGATAGCCACTTACCAGGTTGTGATGGCATCTTACGAGGTTGTGATGGCCTCTTATCAGGTTGTGATGGCCTCTTACCAGGTTATTATGGCCTCTTACCAGGTTATAAAGCCCTCTTACCAGGTTATGGTGGCCACTTACCAGGTTATGAAGCATGCCATCAGCTTGTGAAGGCCTCTTACCAGATTGTGAAGGCCTCTTACCAGGTTGTGATGGCTTCTTACTAAGTTGTGAAGTTCTCTTACTAGATTGTGAAGGTCTCTTACTAGGTTGTGAAGGCCTCTTACCAGGTTGTGATGGCTTCTTACTAAGTTGTGAAGTTCTCTTACTAGATTGTGAAGGTCTCTTACTAGGTTGTGAAGGCCTCTTACCAGGTTGTGATGGCTTCTTACTAAGTTGTGAAGTTCTCTTACTAGATTGTGAAGGCCTCTTACCAGATTGTGAAGGCCTCTTACCAGGTTGTGATAGCTTCTTACTAAGTTGCGAAGTTCTCTTACTAGATTGTGAAGGTCTCTTACTAGGTTGTGAAGGCCTTTTACGAGGTTGTGATGGCCACTTACCAGGTTGTGATGGCATCTTACGAGGTTGTGATGGCCTCTTATCAGGTTGTGATGGCCTCTTACCAGGTTGTGAAGGCCTCTTACCAGGTTGTGAAGGCCTCTTACCAGGTTGTGATGGCCTTTTACGAGGTTGTGATGGCCACTTACCAGGTTGTGATGGCATCTTACGAGGTTGTGATGGCCTCTTATCAGGTTGTGATGGCCTCTTACCAGGTTATTATGGCCTCTTACCAGGTTATAAAGCCCTCTTACCAGGTTATGGTGGCCTCTTACCAGGTTATGAAGCATGCCATCAGCTTGTGAAGGCCTCTTACCAGATTGTGAAGGCCTCTTACCAGGTTGTGATGGCTTCTTACTAAGTTGTGAAGTTCTCTTACTAGATTGTGAAGGTCTCTTACTAGGTTGTGAAGGCCTCTTACAAGGTTGTGATGGCTTCTTACTAAGTTGTGAAGTTCTCTTACTAGATTGTGAAGGTCTCTTACTAGGTTGCGAAGGTCACTTCCAGGTTGTGAAATCCTCTTATAGAATCGCTCAAACCAAGAAATCACACCCAACTAAAGAGGATCTCATAGTGCCCTGTGCTAGTGACAATTTATCGACCATCTGTGGTTTGAATGTAGCAGAAAAACTGAAGATGGTGTTAGCTACAACGCATAACTAATATGTCGAATACTGGTAAAGTGTATGGTAGAGATATTAATGAAAGAATTAAGAGTAAGACGGTGAGCAGGATAACAGATGAACAATTAGGCTTTAGGAAAGGTAGGGGGTGTGTAGACCAAGTGTTTACAGTGAAACATATAGGTGAACAGTATTTAGATAAGGGTAAAGAGGGTTTCGTAGCATTTATGGATTTGGAAAAGGCGTATGAGAGGGTGGATAGGGGGGCAATGTGGCAGATGTTGCAGGTGTATAGAATAGGAGGCAGGTTACTGAAAGCAGTGAAGAATTTTTACGAGGATAGTGAGGCTCAGATTAGAGTATGTAGGAGAGAGGGAGATTATTTCCCAGTAAAAGTAGGCCTTAGACAAAGATGTGTGATGTCACCATGGTTGTTCAATATATTTATAGATGGAGTTGTAAGAGAAGTGAATGCTCGGGTGTTGGCAAGAGGTGTGGGGTTAAAAGATAAAAAATCTAACACAAAGTGGGAGTTGTCACAGTTGCTATTTGCTGATGACACTGTATTTTTGGGGGGATTGTGAAGAGAAGTTGCAGAGGTTGGTGGATGAGTTTGGTAGGGTATGTAAAAGAAGAAAATTAAAAGTGAATATAGGAAAGAGTAAGATGATGAGGATAACAAAAAAAAATAATAGACGAAAGACTGGATATCAGGAGGGAGAGAGTATGGAGGAGGTGAATGTATTCAGATATTTGGGAGTGGACGTGTCAGCAGATGGGTCTATGAAAGATTAGGTGAATCATAGAATTGATGAGGGAAAAAGAGTGAGTGGTGCACTTAGGAGACTGTGGAGACAAAGAACTTTGTCCCTGGAAGCAAAGAGGGGAATGTATGAGAGTATAGTTATACAAACTCTCTTATATGGGTGTGAAACATGGGTGATGAATGTTGCAACAAGGAGAAGGCTGGAGGTAGTGGAGATGTCATGTCTGAGGGCAATGTGTGGTGTGAATATAATGCAGAGAATTTGTAGTTTGGAAATTAGGAGGAGGTGTGGGATTACCAAAACTATTATCTAGAGGGCTGAGGAGGGGTTGTTGAGGTGGTTCAGACATGTAGAGAGCATGGATCAAAATAGAATGACTTTGAGAGTGTATAAATCTGTAGTGGAGGGAAGAAGGGGTACGGGTCGGCCTAGGAAAAGTTTAAGGGAGGGGGTAAAGGAGGTTTTGTGTGCGAGGGGCTTGGACATCCAGCAAGCATGCGCGAGCGTATTTGATAGGAGTGAATGGAGACAAATGGTTTTAGGACTTGATGTGCTGTTGTAGTGTGAGCAAGGTAACATTTATGAAGGGATTCAGGGAAACCGGCAGGCCGGACTTGAGTCCTGGAGATGGGAAGTACAGTGCCGGCACTCTGAAGGAGGGGTGTTAATGTTGCAGCTTTAAAACTGTAGTGTAAGCACGCCTCTGTCAAGACAGTGATGGAGTAAATGATGATGAAAGTTTTTCTTTTTCGGGCCACCCTGCCTTGGTGGGAAACGGCCTATGTGTTAATAATAATAATTATAAAAACTCAGGTCTTAAAAGATCATCCAAAGAAAATTTATGGATGTGTCCAGATAAGTGTGTGTGTGTGTGTGTGTGTGTGTACTCACCTAGTTGTACTCACCTAGTTGTGGTTGCAGGGGGTCGATTCACAGCTCCTAGCCCCGCCTCTTCATTGGCCGCTACTGGGTCATTCTCCCAGCGCCATGAGCTTTATCATACCTCTTCTTAAAGCTATGTATGGAACCTGCCTCCACTACATCGCTTCCCAAACTATTCCACTTCCCGACCACTCTGTGACTGAAGAAATACTTCCTAACATCTCTGTGATTCATCTGAGTCTTCAACTTCCAACTGTGTCCCCTTGTTGCTGTGTCTCATCTCTGCAACATTCTGTCTTTGTCCACCTTGTCAATTCCTCTCAGTATCTTATATGTCGTTATCATGTCCTCCCTATCTCTCCTGTCCTCTAGTATCGTCAGGTCGATTTCCCATAACCTCTCCTCGTAGGACATACCTCTTAGCTCCAGGACTAGCCTTATTGCAAACCTTTGCACTTTCTCTTGTTTCTTTACGTGCTTGGCTAGGTGTGGGTTCCAAACTGGTGCAGCATACTCCAATATAGGCCTAACGTACACAGTGTACAGGGTCCTGAACGATTCCTTATTAAAATGTCGAAATGCTGTTCTTAGGTTTGGTAGGCGTACGTATGCTGCAGCAGTTATTTGGTTGATGTGCCCCTCAGATGTGCCTGGTGTTATACTAACTCCAAGATCTTTTTCCTTGAGTGAGGTTTGTAGTCTCTGGCCCCCTAGACTGTACTCTGTCTACGGTCTTCTTTGTCCTTCCCCAATCTTCATGACTTTGCACTTGGTGGGGTTGAACTCCAGGAGCCAATTACTGGACCAGGCCTGCAGCCTGCCCTGATTCCTTTGTAGTTTTGCCTGGTTCTCGTCCGATTGAATTCTTCTCATCAACTTCACATCATCTGCTAACAGGGACACTTTGGAGGCTATTCCTTCCGTCATGTCATTCACAAATACCAGAAACAGCACCGGTCCTAGGACTGATCCCTGTGGAATCCCACTCGTCACAGGCGCCAACTCAGACACCTCGCCACGTACCATGATTCGCTGCTGTCTTCCTGACTGGTATTCCCTGATCCATTGGAGTGCCTTCCCTGTTATCCCTGCCTGGTCCTCCAGCTTTTGCATTAATCTCTTGTGTGGAACTGTGTGAAACGCCTTCTTACAGTCCAAGAAAATGCAATCTACCCACCCCTCTCTCTCTTGTCTTACTGCTGTCACCCTGTCATAGAACTCCAGTAGGTTTGTGACACAGGATTTCCCGTCCCTGAAACCGTGTTGGCTGTCGTTGATAAGTTAATTCCTTTCTAGGTGTTCCACATATCAGTGACACTGGTCTGTAGTTTAGTGCTTCATGTCTGTTTCCTTTTTTAAAAATTGGGTCTACATTTTCTGTCTTCCATTCCTCAGGCAATTTCCCTGTTTCGATAGATGTGTTGAATATTGTTTTTAGGGGTACACATAGTGCCTCTGCTCCCTCTCTCAGAACCCATGGAGAGATGTGATCCGGCCCTATCGCCTTTGAGGTCTCTAGCTCACTCAGCAGCCTCTTCACTTCTTCCTCGGTTGCATGTATTGTGTCCAACACTTGGTGGTGTACACCACCTCTCTGTCTTTCTGGAGTCCCTTCTGTCTCCTCTGTGAACACTTCTTTGAATCTCATGTTGAGTTCCTCACATACTTCGCGGTCGTTTCTTGTGATCTCTCCTCCTTCCTTCCTTAGCCTGATCACCTGGTCCTTGACTGTTGTTTTCCTCCTGATGTGGCTGTACATGAGCTTCGGGTCATATTTGGCTTTCTCTGCTATGTCATTTTCATATTGTCGTTAGGCCTCCATTCTTACCTGTGCATATTCATTTCTGGCTCTACGACTGCTCTCCTAATTCTCCTGGGTCCTTTGCGTTTTATACTTCTTCCTTTCCCTAGCACACTTGGTTTTGGCCTCCCTGCACCTTTGGGTGAACCACGGGCTCACCCTGGATTTTTCATTATTCCTGTTACCCTTGGGGATAAACCTCTCCTCAGCTTCCTTGCATATTGTTGTCACATATTCCATCATCTCGTTTACTGACTTCCCTGCCAGTTCTCTGTCCCACTGAATCCAGTTCAGGAAGTTCTTCATGACTGCGTAGTCCCCTTTCTTGTAGTTTGGCTTCATTCGTCTGGCCCTTTCTGCTTTCCCCTCCACTTGTAACTCTACTGTGTATTCGAAGCTTTAAACCACATGATCACTGCCCCCAAGGCTTCTGTCATATGTGATGTCCTCAATATCTGCACTACTCAAGGTGAATACTAGGTCTAGTCTCGCTGGTTCATTCTCTCCTCTCTCTCTCTGGTAGTGTCCCTTACGTGTTGGTACGTGAAGTTTTCCAGTACCACCTCCATCATCTTAGCCCTCCACGTTTCTTGGCCCCCATGTGGCTCCAAGTTCTGCCAATCGATTTCCTTGTGGTTGAAGTCACCTATGATCTGTAACTTTGCCCTGCTCGCATGAGCCCTTCTGGCCACTTCAGCCAGTGTGTCAACCATCGCTCTATTACTCTCATCATACTCTTGCCTTGGCCTCCTGCTGTTATGTGGTGGGATATACATCACTGCAATTACCACCTTGGGACCTCTTGCTTCTCCTCTGTCTTCTCTTACCAGCTCATCAAAATTCCATCGGTTTTTGATCAGCAGTGCCACTCCTTTACCCCTTCTGTTCCCTTTGTCTTTCCTCAGGATCTGATATCCCGTTGGAAAGCTGGCATCTGTTATCATATCTGTGAGCTTGGTTTCTGTGAGAGCTAATATGTCCGGTGATGCCTCTTTGACTCTTTCGTGCCACTCCTCCCACTTATTTGTTATTCCGTCAGCATTACTGTACCATATCTTCAGTTTCCTCTCCAACACTGTTTTGGGGAGTCTGTGAGAGTGGGGGACCTGGCGGTGTACTGTGGGATTTTATAGTGGAGTGTTGGGTGGGGGCTGTGAGTGTGGATTGTGGTTTGTGTTGGGAGAGTGTGATTGGTTGTGGGGTTCTGGGGATGGTTCTGTGTGTGTGTGTACTCATCTAGTTGTACTCACCTAGTTGTTGTGTGTGTGTGTGTGTCAGGTATATTATATAAACTAATTTTAAGGAGGCGTTTATGTTTGTTGAGGCTCTTGACACGACCGTAGAGGCTAAGAATATAGAGCACTTAAAAAGTTTGATATATTCCTCAGCAAAGGCGAACTGATATGGAAACAACTTGCTGTTTGCACTAATGGTTCACTAAATGACAGGTATTCCTTCAGAATTTCTTGCTCTTATCAAAGAGAAATGCTCCCTGATATAATCCCAACAAACATCAGCAAGCTTTAACGGCAAGACCCTTCCTATTTATTTGAACTTAGTGTTCAATGATGTCTCATTAGGCTGGTGAACTAGATAAGAAGTAATGCTGCCAACCACATAATCTTCAAAGTGTTCTGAGAAGAGGCTGGATCTGAGTTTTACATATGGCTGTACAACACGGAAGTCAGACGATTGTCGAAAGGGGATGTGTTGCAGAGAGTGGCAGGAGTGAGGAAGGAAATATATATGACGTTGCGACAGCAAGAGAAAAATTACCTTGAAGTGAATTTCAATAATGAAGAAGGTACTTTACTTGCTCTACCTTAGTGGCATCTTTTCCAAATTAAACCAGGTGAACCAGTCTACAGGGGTCAGATAAGACAATCATACAGGTGAATGATCTAATTGTGGATCTTTGAAGCAAGCTGGAATTGTGGAACAGGTTGCTGGAAAAAAAATGTCTTGATATTTGTTCGAACATCAAGATCACTACCACTTGAGCTGTGATGTCCCGCAAACTGCATCTTGTGTCTTGATTAAACACAGAGTTATACTTCATGATACAGTGCCTAAGTGTGTGCAATAAGGCTAACAGATTACTAGGATTTATTTCAAGAAGTATAAGCAACAAAAGTCCAAAAGTTATTTTACAGCTCTATACATCACTAGTGAGACTTCATTTGGATTATGCAGCTCAGTTTTGGTCCCCTTACTACAGGATGGATAAAGACTCATTGGAGAACATACAAAGAAGAATGACTAAAATTATTTACAGTATAAGAAATCTCCCGTATGAAGATAGACTTAGAGCGTTGAATCTCCACTCTCTTGAGAGACGTAAAATGAGGGGAGATATCATCGAGGTGTACAAGTGGATGATGAGCATAAACAAGGGAGATATTAATAAAATACTGAGGATATCGAACCAAGTAAGAACCAGAAATAACGGATTTAAATTGGATAAATTTAGATTTAGAAAGGACATAGGTAAGTAATGGTTTTTGAACAGAGTTGTAGATGCGTGGAACAATCTTCCGAGTAGGGTGATAGAGGCTAGGACCTTGGGTGGCTTTAAAAAGAGATTGGACAAATATATGAGTGGGAGGGGCTGGTTTTGATTGGTGTAGTGAGTACGGGAGTAAATTCTTAGGTAGTGGTGGTTTTGATAAGGACCTGCCTTGTATGGGCCAGTAGGCCTTCTGCAGTGTTCCGCCATTCTTATGTTCTTATGTTATCTGAAGTCGAAGGTAAAGGAGTGATGTTGAATCTGTTTGTAATAATATTGGTAGAATTACCGACAATATGTTAAGTAAAAGGACACAAATGCAACTAATGTGACATGTACATGTCACATTAGTGACATGTACATGTCACATTAGTTGCATTTGTGTCCTTTTATTGAATCTGTTTGGAGTGGTAGGTGATGTAATCCAAGGGAGGCGATGGGCTGTAAGAGGTGAGTTCATTGGCCTCTGAAGTGATTCAGTTTTCAAGACGCACCGGGAAGATCCACATCCAAGAAACAGGATCGTTCAACTTGAAACTTTTCCATTTTTTCCAAAAAGGCACAATCATATTTAGTGCCCAAAAGGGCACTAAGTATGATTGTATGACTGAATGATAAAAAAACTCACCAGTGTGAGTCTGGTTTATCCACTCTAGTTGCCATAAAAAATAAGAACAGAAGTCGTCTCGATGGCAGACATGATATGCGTTCCTCTCCAGTTGCCTCACCAAGAGTTTAGTGTTTAGTAACTGAGAAAGAGTCAGTTGTGTCGCCCAGCAGTGGCAACGAAACCTGTTACTGCATTTCAATTTTTGGGGCTTATAAAGCTTTTCTCTTTTTCGTGAATAAATGGCATCTGAACCATTACTCGTTGCATTATTTTTGCACTGGACATTTTTTTTTAGCATTTCAAATCTTAAAATTCCGAGCTCTATGTTCGGTGTTATGTATTTGTTTCCTTATTTTTTCCACACGAGTCAGTTATTGAAATAAATGTCTGTTCTAATAATAACATTCTCCGTTTTAACCTAGTATAAAGGCCTGCTTTCTAAAATTAAATAAACTATGACTATCAAAATAAAAGACAGCTAGACTAGATATCTGGAAATACTCCTCACGAGGGTGACAACTGACCGGAAGTGCGGCAAAACATCACCAACAATCTGGCTGCACAGAAAGCAGGCAGTGTGGGTCATTCACTGCCGGGAGTGGTGGAGGCTCGACCCTCCGTCCTCTGATCGCTACCTGGTTTCTGTGCAGCCAAGTTGTTGGTAATGCTGCTGAAACAGAATCAGTAAGAAAAAGAGAGCGGAAGTGCTAAAACCGTAATAATAATAATAATGATAATAATATTATTAATAATAATAATAATAATAATAATAATAATAATAATAATAATAATTAATAATAATAATAATCTTTATTTCTACATGTACAAAGTGTACACGCCTAGGTGACATCAATGACATACTACTATATAGAAAGCCTCTTGTTATGCTGATCATTTCGGGCAACTTAGGCCAATTTTGTCCAAGGATGCGTGTTCATCAAGAACTGCACGAAGCCCCTATCACATGCTTTTAACATCCTATGGAGAGGGAGCATGGACACTGGGATCGTCCCGCAGCTACTAAAAACAACAGACATAGCCCCGCTCGACAAAAGGGGCAGTAAAGCAATAGCAAAGAACTACAGACCAATTGCGCTAACGTCCCAGGACAGCATGGGTTTAGAGCAGGCCGCTCCTGTCTGTCCCAACTACTGGACCACTACGACAAGGTCCTGGATGCTCTAGAAGATAAACAGAATGCAGATGTTATATACACAGATTTTGCAAAAGCCTTTGACAAGTGTGACCATGGTGTAATAGCACACAAAATGCGTGATAAAGGAATAACAGGAAAAGTTGGTAGATGGATCTATAATTTCCTAACACGTAGAACACAAAGAGTAGTAGTCAACAGAGTAAAGTCTGAGGCAGCTACTGTGAAAAGCTCTGTTCCACAAGGCACAGTACTTGCTCCCATCCTATTCCTCATCCTCATATCAGACATTGACAGGGATATAAGCCACAGTGCTGTGTCTTCCTTTGCAGATGACACCCGAATCTGTATGACAGTGTCCACCGTTGAAGACACTGCAAGACTCCAAGCAGACATAAACCAAATCTTTAAATGGGCTGCAGAAAACAATATGAAGTTCAATGATGAGAAATTTCAATTACTCAGATACGGAAAACGTGAAGAAATTAAAATCTCATCGGAGTACAAAACTAATTCCAACCACACAATAGAGCGAAAAACTAATGTCAAAGACCTGGGAGTGATCATGTCAGAGGATCTCACCTTCAAGGACCATAACAATGTAGCAATTCCATCTGCTCGAAAAATGACAGGATGGATAATGAGAACCTTCAAAACCAGGGATGCCAAGCCCATGTTGACACTTTACAGATCGCTTGTTCTATCTAGGCTGGAATATTGCTGCACACTAACTGCACCTTTCAAGGCGGGTGAAATTGCTGACCTTGAAAATGTGCAGAGAACCTTCACCGCACACATAAGTGCGATAAACCACCTCAACTACTGGGAACGCTTGAAGTTCCTAAACCTGTACTCTCTAGAACGCAGACGGGAGAGATACATTATTATATACACATGGAAAATTCTCGAGGGCTCAGTACCAAACTTGCACACGAAAATCACTCCCTACGAAAGCAAAAGACTCGGCAGGCGATGTAACATCCCCCAATGAAGAGCAGGGGTGCCACTAGCACGTTGAGGGACAACACAATAAGTGTCAGGGGCCCAAGATTGTTCAACTGCCTCCCAGCATACATCAGGGGGATTACCAACAAGCCCCTGGCTGTCTTCAAGCAGGCACTGGACAGACACCTAAAGTCGGTACCTGATCAGCCGGGCTGTGGTTCGTACGTTGGACTGCGTACGGCCAGCAGTAACAGCCTGGTTGATCAGGCTCTGGTCCAACAGGAGGCCTGGTCACAGACCGGGCCGCGGGGGCGTAGACCCCTGGAATTCTCTCCAGGTAGACTACAGGTAGACACCACACCAGTCAACTAACACCCAGGTACCTAGTTTACTGACAGGTGAACATATTAGGATGAAGACCTGTCCTCATCCTAATATGGCAGTATATTTAGGTTCTTTTGGTACAAAATTATTGATTTATACATACATCCATATATATGTGTATATATATATATATATATATATATATATATATATATATATATATATATATATATATATATATATATATATATATGCCCTTCGACTTGTCGCCCCTATTCTCGCTGAACACAGGTGTATTTGTGGCAGTGAAGCAGCAGACCGACCCGGGTACCATGGTCTTGTGTGTAGTAAATCCGAGGGAAAGATTGCAAGACATGAAGAGGTTAATAACAGTATCAAGAGGAGCCTCACAACAACCGGATGCCCAGCAGTAAGGGAGCCACCCCAGCTATGCAGATCTGATGGCAGCCAAAAGATGCCATCAGATGCCATAGTGGTTGTCTGTATATATAATATATATATATATATATATATATATATATATATATATATATATATATATATATATATATATATAAAAGTATATTTAGGTTCTTTTGGTACAAAATTATTGATTTTTACATTAACATAAATGAGAAAATATATCTTTAAATGAACATTTTTGTAAGGACTTAAAGATTTCTTGCCAATTGACAGTTTTACCTATTCGGCACGATATATATATATATATATATATATATATATATATATATATATATATATATATATATATATATATATATATATGTCGTGCCGATTAGGTAAAACTTCGATTTTGGCTTAAATACCAACGCTCACCTTGCCATATAAGACAAGTGAAAATTTGTGTATGCAATAATTTCGCCAAAATCATTCTGAACATAACGACAAAAAATTATATTTCATTGTGTTTGTTTATTATTAAATTAATGTTAACGTATCTAAAATATATTTAGTTGGGTTAGGCTAAATTAAATTGCGCTTGTTGTAATAAGGTTAGGTACGTTTTGAAAGTTTCTCTTGGTATAAAATTATAAATTTTTACATTAACATAAATGAAAAAAATATATCTTTAAATGTATAAGAGAAAATTTTAGAAAGGACTTAATTTTAGATGAGTTCTTGCTAATTGACCAGTTTTATCTAATCGGCACGACATATACATATACATATATCCTATGCAGCATATGAATTCCTTTTATGGAAAAAGTTGGAAAATTCTGTTACACAAATTCCACTAGGAAAACTGAACCTAAAAATCATGAGTATTTTTTCTAGATAAAAGTCACTTGATGGAGGAAATGAAACTAAAGTAAAAAATGATAAATAAAATAATCAAAACACAGAAATATATATAGTGAACTTCTCTCTCTCTCTTCTCTCTCTCTCTCTCTCTCTCTCTCTCTCTCTCTCTCTCTCTCTCTCTCTCTCTCTCTCTCTCTGCTCTCTCTGTCTCTCTCTCTCTCTCTCTCTCTCTCTCTCTCTCTAACAAGTAATAGTACAGTGCTGAAGGTAGTGCTGGAGTTATAACTCCGTCTCCGCCAGGTCACAGCATGAGTTGCCCTTACTATCCTCTTTACTACTGTATGATATGAGGGGATGCTGGCCATCCAAGGCCGCGGAGCATACTCGTGACGAACATACTCGTGACGAGCATATTCGTGACGAGATGGTGATGGTCATCCAAGGCGGTGGAGCATACTCGTGACGAGATGGTGATGGCCATCCAAGGCGGTGGAGCATACTCGTGACGAGATGGTGATGGCCATCCAAGGCGGTGGAGCATACTCGTGACGAGATGGTGATGGCCATCCAAGGCGGTGGAGCATCCTCGTGACAAGGGGGTGAAGGCCGCCCAAGGCAGTGGAGCATACTTATGCTGTCACACATATTCCTTGTATTTCTACCTCGCCTTAAAATGTTTAAAAAAAATCGAAAAATGTTTCTTCTTTAAATTAATCCGTCATTTTAGCAGATTTACTGCCAAGCAAATTCTCATGCACAGCTTCAGCCACAGTGGTGTGCATGTTGGGTCGGACAGTGATGAAATTAATGTTTATTCGAAAAATTCACAGCAGTGATACCACAGATAATTGGTTTAATAAGAGATATAACTACTCTTTGCTTATATAAACATTGCTACACACTTTGACACAGACTCTACAAATGTTAAACACATTTTGGCAAGTTCTTCGTCGCGGTATCAGGTCCTAATAACAGCAGCAATTAACTTCTCCATAGTTGAACAGTCCTGTTTTGTGATCCATAGATTCTCAATTAGGTTGAGGTCAGGAGAGTTTCCAGGCCAGTTCAGAATGTTTAGCACACTCTCTTCGAAAAATGTCAGCATTTTTGTGAGCAGAATCCTGCTGGACAATGCCTTCTCCATCAGCAAAGTCTCTATCCACATTGGGAAGCAAATGAGTTTCTAGGATTGCCTTGTATTTGTCACGTTCCATCATTCCCCTCAACAATAAAAAGCCGCCCAAGGCGTTCAGCAGTATAACTGCCTTAAAACAACTTAGGTGTTTCGGCGCTTGTTGAATGTGTACATTACGAAGAAGTTTGCCTTTGCTCCGTCTTACTACCACTGATCTGTATGTATTACGGTGTAGTGTATTAAAAATGTTATATAAAAATAACGCTCCAAATATAATGTCATTTTCTCGGATTTGTACTGAAACCAGACGCGTATTATTCCTGGTCAGGCAGAGTGGCCAGGCGAGAGAGGGAGCAAGGTGTCAGTAGGTGGCTTGGTGACTTGTTTTTTTTAGTGTATACTATAAGTTATTTTATTTATGTTTAAGTGCTCTCATGATGTCTGTTTAAGTTTTGGGAGAGTACGCGTATGGTGTTTTGCCTGCTGGTGGACACCGGCAGAAGGAAGGAGGTGTGTGTCATGGAGCCTCCCTGTTTATAAATGTTTATATATTTTGTGTTACTGACTAGTAGGAATGTGCTATTGTGAACTGGAGTAAAGTTGATGTTGTAGTATGTAGTAGAGTAGATTGTAGGTTGTATATACGTTACTAGTAATATATTATATTTTTGTATAGGTGAGTTTTTGTCCTTCCTCATAATATTGACCATTTAAATTTATGCTTCATAATCTGTATGAAGGTACATGCTGGCCCTAGAGTGGTTGCCTTTACAATATAATTTAAATGTCCCTAGACAGCAGGCTGAGCAGCCATTAGGAGCCAGAACTTTTTATTTATGTTACGCGAGGCAAGGCCGTAACATCATGTACTTCAAAATGCGCCACATCTGATTCGAGAGGCCACCGTAGCAGTTTTTCTTCATAGCAGCAGTCAATAATTGTTTCTTTACCGGCTTTCTGGCAGTTCTTCCAGCTTCAAGAAGCTTCGTAGAACAGTTAAGAATCAATATTTATGCGATCTGAAGCCAAATCTCTATGTACATCGTTGCTGGATTTCTTAGGAGTCTTCATATTATTTTTTATGATAATCTTGTCATGGCGAAGGGTTGTCTTGCGTTATCTTCCACATCTTCCACAGCAGTACTCTACAGTCATCAGTGTCGTCAGCTCTCTTAAGAATCCGACCAACAATTGACTTTGATAGGCTAAATTTTTTAGCAATCTGTCTGATATTCAAATCAGCATGTTTTCTAAGAGCAACAATTCTTGCATGCTTCCTAGGTGTAACACCCATCATGAACTTCAGCAGTGATCATGAACTGCAGGGAAGAATTTGGTAAAACCACATTCACTCAGAGAGAACACTTTACAGAACAACAGCTGTTGTAGCACTGACAAGAACAGCAGGATAACATCACAGCTGAATGGTTGCCACAAGTTAGTAGCAAACTCTTATGAAAAGAAAAGAACCCAAACTACATTAATTAAGCCGGAGACTACGCTATATAATGAGATAATCATTAAATTTACTTCTGTCCAAATTAATCTGCACACTACTGTAGTTGCAAACACCTCAGCCTGAGTTGAAACCACTTGACGTCCTCTGGGAACGTACTTGCTTGGACATCCATCTCTTTTCTACAATTTTGCAAGCTCCTGATGATGTGTCGATTGCAACACGAAAGGCCTAGAGCTATCATTCTACTCCCCTCGTGGTTGTTTTTCATCCTGTATCGCTTGGTTTGCGATATTTGCATAATATATATATACACACACACACATATATATATATATATATATATATATATATATATATATATATATATATATATTTATTTATTTATTTATTTATGTATATATATATATATATATATATATATATATATATATATATATATATATATATATATATATATATATATATATATATATATATATTTATTTATTTATTTATTTATTTATTTATTTATATATATATGTATATTATTGTACCCACGAACGAGTGTTATTGATCAATAACAACACTGTGACTAGCCAAGGAGTCGAACCCATGCTGCTTTGGCCCGCCTCATGGTGAGCGAAAACTCATGATGCTTTAGTCTACTGGACTCCACAATCCTCAAGAATGACGCACCCAGCCAAGCTAGGTGTTGTACCCGTCATGCGAGGACATACGGTGGTGTGGACGCCTCTAAGCTAATTTCATTCTACTCCCTATTTGGTGTACTAGCCGAACGAGCAGTATTTTATATTATTGTATACACGAACGAGTAGTATTGATCAATAACAACTCTGCGACTAGCCAAGGAGTCAAACCCATACTGCTTAGGCCCGCCTCATGGTAGATTGAGTTTCTAGGACATCCGCAGCTGGAGGCTGCTGTACATGAGACATGGAATAATATACCTCCCCAAACCCTCAAGAATATGTGTGAGAGTCTTCTTACACTGCTGAGGGACATGATTAAGTGCAAAGGATGCATCACCATGTATTAAAACCTCAGTAAGTGAGCAAATATATATATTATAATCTTTCATGGTATGTCTTTGTGTTTTGGCACGTGTGTGGGGAAGAGGCGGCATAATGCCGTGACTAGCACTGTATATATATATATATATATATATATATATATATATATATGTATGTATATATATATATATATATATATATATATATATATATTTATATATATATATATATATATATATATATATATATATATATATATATATATATATATATATTAACACATCGGAGGTTTCCCACCAAGGCAGGGTGGCCCGAAAAGGAAAAACTTTCATCATCATTCACTCCATCACTGTCTTGCCAGAGGCGTGCTTACACTACAGTTATAAAACTGCAAAATTAACACCCCTCCTTCAGAGTGCAGACACTGTACTTCCCATCTCCAGGACTCAAGTCCGACCTGCCGGTTTCCCTGAATCCCTTCATAAATGTTACCTTGTTCACACTCCAACAGCACGTCAAGTCCTAAAAACCATTTGTCTCCATTTGCTCCTATCTAACACGCTCACGCACGCTTGCTGGAAGTCCAAGCCCCTTACACACAAAACCTCCTTTACCCCCTCCCTTTAACCTTTCCTAGGCCAACCCCTACCCCGCCTTCCCTCCACTACAGATTTATGCACTCTCGAAGTCATTCTATTTTGTTCCATCCTCTCTACATGTCCAAGCCATCTCAACAACCCTTCCTCAGCTCTCTGGATAATAGTTTTGGTAATCCCACACCTCCTCCTATTCTCCAAACTACGGATTCTCTGCATTATATTCACACCACACATTGCCCTCAGACATGACATCTCCAGACTTCTCTGTGTTGTAACATTCACCACCCATGCCTCACACCTATACAAGAGCATTGTTATAATTATTCTATCATACATTTCCTTCTTTGCTCTCAGGGATAAAGTTCTATGTCTCCACAGATTTTTCAGTTCACCACTATCCTTATTACTCTCGTCAATTCTATACTTCACTTCATCTTTCATAGACCCATCTGCTGACATGTCCACTCCCAAATATCTGAACACATTCACCTCCTTCATACTCTCTCCCTCCAATCTGATATCCAATCTTACGTTACCAAATTTTTTTTTATCCTCATCACCTTACTCTTTCCTATATTCACTTTTAATTTCCTTCTTTTACATACCCTACCAAACTCATCCACCAACCTCTGCAATTTCTCGTCAGAATTTCCCAAAAGCACAGTGTCATCAGCAAAGAGCCACTGTGACAACTCCAACTTTGTGTTAGATTCTTTATCTTTTAACTCCAAACCTCTTGTAAACAATCGAGCATTCACCTCTCTTACAACTCCATCTATAAATATATTGAACAAAAATGGTGACATCACACATTCCTCTCTAAGGCCTACTTTTACTGGGAAATAATCTCCCTCTCGCCTACATATTCTAACCTGAGCCTCACTATCCTTGTAAAGACTCTTCACTGCTTTCAATAATCTACCTCTTATTACATACTTTTGCAACATCTGCCACATTGCCCCCCCTATCCACCCTATGATACGCCTTTTCCAAATCCATAAATGCCACAAAAACCTCTTTACCCTCTTGTAAATACTGTTCACCTATATGTATCACTGCAAACACTTTTTCAATACACCCCTACCCTCCCTAAAGCCTCCTTGTTCATCTGCTATCCTATTTTCCGTCTTACTCTTAATTCTTTCAATAATAACTCTACCATACACTTTACCAGGTATACTCAACAGACTTATTCCCCTATATTTTTTGCATTCTGTTTTGTCCCTTTTGCCTTTATACAAAGGAACTATGCATATGCTCTGCCAATCCCAAGGTACCTTACCCTCTTCCATACATTTATTAAATAAAAACACTAACTACTCCAAAACTATATCCCCACCTGCTTTTAACATTTCTATCTTTATTCCATCAATCCCAGCTGCTTTACCCCATTTCATTCTACCCATATGTCCTCCAACAGTTGTTTATATATATATATATATATATATATATATATATATATATATATATATATACAAACACTGATCTCTGGCCGACGGAGACTCGACCCTACGAACCTTGTGACAGGAACGCAGTGCTTTACCGACCGTACCACACTGGACCAATACCTTGGCATCCAGCTCACGCTAGACGTTGATCCAAGGCACCCAGCTTTCAGGCAGGTGGCTTACAGCTTTTCATCTCATCCCCTGCATGCATCGACACAACTAGAGATTTTTACAATGCTAGGAATTCGCAAGAGCAGGCGAAATATTCACAAACACTGATCTCTGGCCGACGGAGACTCGACCCTACGAACTACAGCAGCTGTGGGGTATGGAGAAACATCGTCTAGCAGCTCTGGCTTGGCGCCCATACTTATCTGGGGTCTAACTCTGTGGTAAAGTACTGTGTACTCTGATACAGAGTTTGCAGGTTCGAGACCTGCTGTGGACGTAGAGACAATGTTTGAGAGAGAACCACACTGGGATGGAAATCCTTAGTTCAAGATCTTTCGCACTCTCCGTGCGTTGCCAGGAGCAATGCAATGTTGCCAGGCTAGCAACAGATAGAGGGAAAAATTCTCTCTGAGACAGAGCAGAAACATCTGATCATGTCTCAGTGTAAGAGTGCCATACGCTCCTCAACCACCTCCACCCGTCCCCTCCCTTCCCTTCCCTTACGGAATAATAAACAATAGAGGTAGTCAGCCCACTGCCGGATTTAGGTGGTTGGGGGCCCGGGGCCCAGGTTGGTGGGGGGCCCCTTGCATTATAAAGGTTTAACTCCTTGGAAAACTTTCGCCACTCTCAATATTCATTCCATCCTCTTAAGATGAAATGAAACAATAAATTGGATTTATAGTGTATTTTAGCACCTTTCGGTTCACTTGCAAGTATAACTCAAAAGTAATGTACATTTCGTGCATTTCTGATGGAAAAGTCTCTGATGACTCCATCAAAATCCAACGAGAGCAGGATGTCCGATTCTATGCTCATGACCGTCAGGTTCACAAGCCGCCCCTGCTTCATGCTCGTTCGTAGCCGGTTCACACTACCACACTGTTGTTTACATACTGACCACGATCAAACAGTCATTCATACTGCAGCGCCCTGCACACCCAGGATGATGATGTGCTGTGAGTCATCCTCACGTCATGCAGCTGACGACTCGCTCGCACCAATGGTGTAACACCAGCGATCAGATGACTCAACATGACAATCCCACCACAATTCAAACTCTTGCATACATTTTCTCTTTTTGCGATTTATTCAATTCTCAGTATAAAGTGTGTCTTAATATTTTCATCATTTGGTGGGGGCCCCTTCTAATGGGGGTCCCGAGTCCCAGGGCCCCTCCCCCAAATCCGGCCTTGAGTCAGACCAGAACTGCATTTTAGTCAATATCAATTAATGTAGTGACGTATAGAATCATTTTACCTAAGTAGTAAACAATAAACAAATAATATGTGTTGTGTGTCACCCCAGGATGATACATCCAAGAATATGTGTCACCCCAGGATGATACATCCAAGAATGTGTGTCACCCCAGGATGATACATCCAAGAATGTGTTACCCCAGGATGATACATCCAAGAATGTGTGTCACCCCAAGATAATACATCCAAGAATGTGTGTCACCCCAGGATGATACATCCAGGAATGTGTGTGTCACCCCATGATGATACATTCAAGAATGTGTCACCCCAGGATGATACATCCAAAAATGTGTGTCACCCCAGGATGATACATCCATGAATGTGTCACCCCAGGATGATACATCCAAGAATGTGTGTCACCCCAGGATGATACATCCAAGAATGTGTGTCACCCCAGGATGATACATCCAAGAATGTGTGTCACCACAGGATGATACATCCAAGAATGTGTGTCACCCCAGGATGATACATCCAAGAATGTGTCACCCCAGGATGATACATCCAAGAATGTGTGTCACCCCAGGATGATACATCCAAGAATGTGTGTCACCCCAGGATGATACATCCAAGAATGTGTGTCACCCCAGGATGATACATCTAAGAATGTGCGTCACCCCAGGATGATACATCCAAGAATGTGTGTCACCCCAGGATGATACATCCAAGAATGTGTGTCACCCCAGGATGATACATCCAAGAATGTGTGTCACCCCAGGATGATACATCCAAGAATGTGTGTAACCCCAGGATGATACATCCAAGAATGTGTGTCACCCCAGGATGATACATCCAAGAATGTGTCACCCCAGGATGATACATCCAAGAATGTGTCACCCCAGGATGATACATCAAAGAATGTGTGTCACCCCAGGATGATACATCCAAGAATGTGTCACCCCAGGATGATACACCCAAGAATGTGTGTCACCCCAGGATGATACATCCAAGAATGTGTGTAACCCCAGGATGATACATCCAAGAATGTGTGTCACCCCAGGATGATACATCCAAGAATGTGTGTCACCCCAGGATGATACATCCAAGAATGTGTGTCACCCCAGGATGATACATCCAAGAATGTGCCACAAGTGTCTACACAGACCCAACCACCGTAGGCTATCCTAGGATGATACATCCAAGAATGTGTGTCACCCCAGGATGATACATCCAAGAATGTGTGTCACCCCAGGATGATACATCCAAGAATGTGTGTAACCCCAGGATGATACATCCAAGAATGTGTGTCACCCCAGGATGATACATCCAAGAATGTGTCACCCCAGGATGATACATCCAAGAATGTGTGTCACCCCAGGATGATACATCCAAGAATGTGTGTCACCCCAGGATGATACATCCAAGAATGTGTGTAACCCCAGGATGATACATCCAAGAATGTGTGTCACCCCAGGATGATACATATAAGAATGTGTCACCCCAGGATGATACATCAAAGAATGTGTGTCACCCCAGGATGATACATCAAAGAATATGTGTCACCCCAGGATGATACATCCAAGAATGTGTCACCCCAGGATGATACACCCAAGAATGTGTGTCACCCCAGGATGATACATCCAAGAATGTGTGTCACCCCAGGATGATACATCCAAGAATGTGTGTCACCCCAGGATGATACATCCAAGAATGTGCCACAAGTGTCTACACAGACCCCAACCACCGTAGGCTATCCTAGGAAACTCGCTCCTATGTAAATTGCACTACGTATGTATATTGCACTCATATGTAGGGTCTAAGTAGACTAACTACTACCAATAGCTACTAGCTACTTATTACAGAATACCGTCGAAACAGTACTACTATCTACCTATTACAATATTACATCAAAGTGGCACTAGATGTATTTTAACTAATTTTAACTGGTAATGTTTACAGTTTTCACCAGTGATCAGACGTTGCATCTTTGACTGAGGGAAAGAAACCTTTGTTGCTCCGGTATCAAAGTGACTCTATCTCTCTCTCTCTCTCTCTCTCTCTCTCTCTCTCTCTCTCTCTCTCTCTCTCTCTCTCTCTCTCTCTCTCTCTCTCTCTCTCTCTCTCTCTCTCTCTGTGTTCTGAGCTGTTTTTCAAGACTGTTGTGAAATGATTGATAGTGGTGTTTGTACCTGTGTCACTTTCACCAGATGGTGGTGTTTGTTCCTGTGTCACTTTCACCAGACTGTGGTGATTGTATGTGTCACTTTCACCAGATAGTGAAAGTGACTATAATTTGGCAACCTTTCTATCCCTACCTCTCATACCTACTCTTCCATTAATCTCTCTCTGTCTCTCTCCGTCTGTCTCTCTCTCTCTCTCTCTCTCTCTCTCTCTCTCTCTCTCTCTCTCTCTCTCTCTCTCTCTCTCTCTCTCTCTCTCTCTCTCTCTCTCTCTCTCCGCCTGTCTGTCTGTCTCTCTCTCTCTCCGTCTGTTTGTCTGTCTCTCTCTCTCTCCGTCTGTCTGTCTGTCTGTCTGTCTCTGTCTCTCTCCCCCTCCCTCTCTCTCTCTCTCTCTCTCTCTCTCTCTCTCTCTCTCTCTCTCTCTCTCTCTCTCTCTCTCTCTCTCTCTCTCTCTCTGCCGTCTTCCTCAAAGCTCCCCACACACAACAGCAACACAAAACACGCAGCTTTATATATGCTAATTTGTAAAAATTCTCTTCTCATCTCGGCAGTAATGAATTTCTAATTACCGTCACGACACGCCCTGATGGATGTGGCACGGCCGGAGAGCGCGAGGGATGCTTGCCAGGGTTGTAGGATAGGTGAGGATAGTTGGGGGCTTGTACGATAGGTGAGGATAGCAGGTAAGTTTGAAGGATAGCCAGAGAGGATATTCTCAAGACTTGTAGGATAGTGGTGGATAGGAGGTATGCTTCTAGGACAGCTGAGGATAGGAGGCAGGCTTCTAGGACAACTGAGGTTAGGAGGCAGGCTTTTAAGACAGCTGAGGATAGGAAGTAGACTTCTAGGACAGCTGAGGATAGAAAGTAGGCTTCTAGGACAGATGAGGATAGGACGTATGATTCTAGGATAGCTGAGGGTAGGAAGTATGCTTTTAGGACAGCTAAAGATAGGAGGACGGCTTCTAGGACAGCTGATGATAGGAGGCAGCCTTCTAGGACAGTTGAGGATAGGAGACAGCCTTCTAGGACAGCTGATGATAGGAGGCAGCCTTCTAGGACAGTTGAGGATAGGAGACAGCCTTCTAGGACAGCTGAGTATAGGAGGCAGGTTTGTGAATTAGAATACAAATGGTTGGTGAGGAATGGGTCATGAACTGAAGGGCGAGGGAACTTTGGCAGATATTTTGGGAGGAATTACTCACTCCTTATAGGAGTGAGGAAGAACCAGTTGTGAGTGTGGGGGGAAGTTCGTGAGGCAGTGAGTAAAATGAAAGGGGGTAAAGCAGCTGGGATTGATGGGATATAGTTTTGGAGTGGTTAGTGTTTTTATTTAATAAATATATGGAAGAGGGTAAGGTATTAATTAAGAGTAAGACAGAGAGCAGGATAGCAGATGAACAAGGAGGCTTTAGGAAGGGTAGGGGGTGTGTGGACCAAGTGTTTGTAGTGAAACATATAGGTGAACAATATTTAGATAAGGGTAAAGAGGTGTTTGTGGCATTTATGGATTTGGAAAAGGCATATGATAGGCGGGCAATGTGGCAGATATTGCAAATGTATGGAATAGGAGGTAGGTTATTGAAAGCGGTGAAAAGTTTTTACGAGGATAGTGAGGCTCAGGTTAGAGTATGTAGGCGAGAGGAGATTATTTCCCAGTAAAAGTAGGCCTTAGACAGGGATGTGTGATGTCACCATGGTTGTTCAATATATTTATAGATGGAGTTGTAAAAGAAGTGAATGCGAGGGTCTTGGCAAGAGGTGTGGGGTTAAAAGATAAAAAATCTAACACAAAGCGGGAGTTGTCACAGTTGCTCTTTGCTGATGACACTGTGCTTTTGGGGGATTCTGAAGAGAAGTTGTAGAGGTTGGTGGATGAGTTTGGTAGGGTATGTAAAAGAAGGAAATTAAAAGTGAATATAGGAAAAAGTAAGGTGATGAGGATAACCAAAAAATTAGATAACGAAAGATTGGATATCAGATTGGAGGGAGAGAGTATGGAGGATGTGAATGCGTTCATATATTTGGAAGTAGATGTGTCAGCAGATGGGTCTTTGATGGATGAGGTGAATCATAGAATTAACGAGGGGAAAAAGGTGAGTGGTGCACTGAGGAGCTTGTGGAGACAGAGAACTTTATCCATGAAAGCAAAGAGGGGAATGTATGAGAGTATAGTTATTCCAACAATCTTGTATGGGTGTGAGACATGGGTTGTGAATGTTGCAACAAGGAGAAGGCTGGAGGCAGTGGAGATGTCATGTCTGAGTTCAATGTGTGGTGTGATTATAATGCAGAGAATCCCTAGTTTGAAGATTAGGAGGAGGTGTGGGATTACCAAAACTATTATCCAGAGGGCTGAGGAGGGGTTATTGAGATGGTTTGGACATGTAGAGAGGAAGGAACAAAATAGAATGACTTCGAGAGTGCATAAATCTGTAGTGGAGGGAAGGCGGGGTAGGGGTCGACCTAGAAAAGGTTGAAGGAAGGGCGTAAAGGAGGTTTTGTGTGCGAGGGGCTTGGATTTCCAACAAGCGTGCGTGAGCGTGTTAGATAGGAGCAAATGGAGACAAATGGTTTTTAGGACTTGACGTGCTGTTGGAGTGTGAGCAAGGTAACATTTATGAAGGGTTTCAGGGAAACCGGCAGAACGGACTTGATTCCTGGAGATGGGACGTAGGCGCCGGCACTCTGAAGGAGGGGTGTTAATGTTGCAGTTTTGTAGCTGTAGTGTAAACAGGCCTCTGGCAAGACAGTGATGGAGTGAGTGATGATGAAAGTTTTTCTTTGTTGGGCCACCCTGCCTTGGTGTGAAACGGCCTATGTGTTAAAAAAAATATAATTTCTTACTACGATTTTCCATGGGTATATTTCTTACTGAAAATCCCTAGACTCATGCCAAATATTTTACAAATCCTGTGTTATATTGTAATACACAACAATTTTAAGAGCGGATGATAGAGAAGGATGCCTTTTCTGATCCTCTCGAAAGGACAGTCCCTTGGGCATGGAAACAGAAACGTCTGGCAATCCTGGAACCCGGGAGTAGGGAAGGCTTTATCAGAGACTTTTCGCTAATTTACGAGGCCCCGGCCAGTTTTCCTCGTAAAATTAATTGTCGAGCCTTAGATCACAGTCCTCCAAGGTTAGGTCAGCATTCTCATCAGACATTCCTTTGGACATCGCCCGAGTTATGTTCAACATCGGTGAAGAAGCTTGGTGGCTACAATGTGCTCGGACAACATGTACAAGTTAGAACATTGTTGCCAAGCAACAATAAAGCCTCTTTCATGGGGAATCCCCAACACACATACAGTTAAATACCCAGTGTATTACTGGCTTTTAATGAATAATTTATGCAGAAGAACAGCAAATACAGCTCATGATAGGCTTTTAATAACACTAAAGAGTTTAATGAAGTCTCTTCAGAAATTAGAAGCACTCCTTCTTGCAAGAGAGAACAATAAGCCCCGGTATCCCTGCAGGTGGATACTTTAGTGGACACTTCAGCTCCTTAAGGTAGATTTGAATTTTACTTTAAAAGGGTCTCATACAGGTATCTCATTCCGCTTATTCGTTTCAGCGGGAAGCATAGTTATTTTCCTAGTGGTAGTGGTTTAGTGAACTTATCACTAGCAGCAAGTTTACTTAGTTTGGGACAAGTAGCTTTTATGTGACCAGGTTTACGGCAGTAGTAACAGGTGATTGGTTCGGTAATCTTGTCTCTTGCTCCGTGCTGATTTTGAGGCAGACGTCGTTTTTCAACTACAGCTTCTTCCTTCGGACGAAATTGAGAGGTCCGTCCACGATGATCTCTGTCCAAACAACCAAACGTTCCTCTGCATGGATTACATGCAACTTTTGTGGTAAATGCTGCCACGCCCCTTGTGTAGGCATTCAAGACTCTACCACCCGAGATATTAAACAAGGGAAGTGTTTTTGGGTATGTCCAAATGAGACTGAACTGTGGAATAAAATCACATCGATATTAAAAGATGACAACACCAAATCGGACTTCATAAAAAACATGACAGCTTTCTATAACAGTTGGGAAAGTAAAAAATCAGGGCCAGATGGTGCTACCGCCCCTGGTACAGATGTTGAAATGATACCCAATATATTTTAGGATGGAGAAATAAATGATGGTGACCTGAAGAGGGACAGTAGCTCTAGTGAAATAAATGATGGGAAACAGGTGTAGACAAGGACACACAAAACAGTGGTACAAACTAGCAATACCACGGTAGATAGTAAACAAGGGGATGCCCAGGGAAATACTGAAGATAAATTACCGGAAAAAGTTGAAGACTCCATTGTTAGCACCAGTAACGAAGGCAGACAGAGACACGAACACACCCACCAATGGGGAACACAGTCACAAAAACCAGGGCAAACGGAAACCAGGCCTATGTGAATACTATGCACTTGGTATCTGCAGGCATGGAAAATCTGGGAAATCAGAT